>JAOVVO010001182.1:0-14652 GCA_028564675.1 Onchocerca lupi | reverse complement strand
TATATATATAACACTCAACACAATATTAGAAGAGTATACTCTTAAATATTATAAAAATATCCCATGAAATATAGAAGAGACGACATTCAGAATGCATTTGTCCGAGAACATGAGATCAGCAATGATAACTGGTGCATTTCAAAAGTTACATCATATATTTGAAAATCATGGACCTTTGTCAATCAGGATTAACCTCTTGGATTCCCAAATTAACAGCTTGCTTCATTCTCAGATTGGAAAGTTAAATTTCGAAAGCCAAGATAAGCAACAGATGAAGTTGATATCAAGTTTACAGGCTTGCATTTATTCATGGATTTAGTTCCAAAAACTTTGTTTCCTTAACATACTTTGCTTTCCAAACTCTCGAGCAGACCAACTGAATACATTAACATGACCTTTATGATGTATGTATTTTTATACTGTCCGTTAAAAACCGAGTCAAAACTACAACCATTTGCAACAAATGCAGAAATCAGAGAAATGAGACATCTCTTAAAAAAAGCAATTCAAGCCAAATATGGTTGAATAAATTACGAATATTTTTTGAAAAAATTAGTAATTTTTGTTTGACTTCTAATATTTTTCTTCGTATTCATCCGTTGATTGCCTTTCGCATCAGCAAATGAATTCAAGTTCCTACGCGAAAATTTTTTTTTCTTAGATATCGGGATCAATATCTAAAATTTGAATCAATATAGCTTCTGACCAAATATTAGAAAATTACGGCTATAAGTTTGTTTTGAGACTGTTCTTCACCAAAGAAAAAATAAGATTCAAATTCACAAATGACATAGTCTTAATCTTCCACATATTCAACAAGGATTAGTTGGTAAAAATGATGTTTATACCTCCATAATGAATAAAAAAATTAACAAGAACTGACAGATCTGGAGATCACAAATTCAAACCTCATTCTTGAGATATTGGTTTGAAATAGAATCGTTCTATCTTTTATATCACCAAGCTTGTCATAAATGTAGTGTGAAACTTTTTCCAAATATATGATATCACAGTAGTAACCTTGCAGGAATCTTTCCTTTTAAGCTTTCCGGAACAATTGGAATATTTTCTTCCATTGATACAGTAATATTTTCATAATTTTCCACTTGTCGAGATACGGGTGTATCATTGCTTTAAAAAATGGACAAATTTCTTCAACGATTAAAAGACATATAAAGATATATGAGTCTTTTGAAGGATTTCGAGTTCAGTAAATGATAAAGTTAAACTCAATCGTCCTAGACTATTCATTATAATAATCGTTCAAATGAAAGTGATAAAACTTATGTAGCAATACTTCAAAATCATTACATCGAGACAAAAAAAATTTACTTGATAAAACTAGCAATACGACTTTCGAGTACATTTGGTGTTCAATTTTGTTCTGCAATTACTTTTTGATTAACAGGAGTCAACGGACTTGATACTAAAGCTTTGCACTTGGGAGTTCTAAAAAAAGTACATAAAACTGTCGGAAAGAATAAGCCTATCTAAGGCAAATTCAATAATTTTTAATCATTTTTCTTTTATTAGACATAATTTATTGGAAAATCACTGCTAAAATCCATCTTTCTAACAAAACGCCAACATTTAATAATTGTATTTGCGTATAGTATTTGGGAATTTTCCCTTTTATCGGATAAATATTATCCTTTGTGATCACATGTTTATGAAAACATGTTTCAAAACGTTAAGTAAATAAAAACTCTTCATATAATTTAACAATAACGTAATTTAGATCCACTCATTTCTTTCTCCTAGATAACCCTTGCTCATTTCCAACATCATCAATAATGGTAAATAGCAGATTTTGAAAAAAATCACTTAAATAATGGTGAAACAACTCCAATATCTTCGATAACATTGAGACATGTAAGCCGATCACAAAAAGAAATAGCTATCACATATGCATCTATTTGACTGGATGTTTTCGTCTGTAAATACGAAAACCAAACTGCAACTGATTTCCTTCCCACAATATTTTGAAAATTCTTTTATAGTGCTAGCAAGGATTTGAAATTGAATTACATAGGAAACAACTTACTTGATATTTATTGCTCATTACTGTCGAATTTATCAATGCGAAATTAGCTGATAACTGCTCAATGTTTCTATTGAGATAAACGATCATTTTATCCATCACAGAGGGATTGGTATAATTCGGTATGGTAATCATAAATTCAACAGCCATTTTAAGTGCGGATTTAACTGCTTCAATAGATATTATAATGGTTTAAATTTCACAAAATAAACTATGCCACAAATATTATATACAGCATTATTTAAACTCGCCAAAAATTTTCTCCTTCTATCTATAACGTGGCTTAAAGTCTACGATGAATATCTGCAATTATCCAAATTAATGTGTCTCCCATTAGTAAGATATACTGCAGAATAAGCTACACGGAGATGCCTTATATTCGCAAGCTTTTATCAAGCTAAAATACAATTCCCAATTTCCAAAATAATAGCTTACTTCATTCCGATGTTAAAAATTCAGGACCGACAAAAATATTTCAATTAAAAGCAAGATGAAGAGATAAAAGGCCGTCTAGAAACTTGGAATCTAATTTAAAAATATGGAAATAGTTAATGCTTCATCTACCTAAATTGAGCTGTTCTGAAATCAAAACGGTCAGATACGCAGCATGATTTTATTAAAATACATTGCTTGTCTTGATAGCAAAAACTGCATAAAATTTTAAGTTATGGCTGCCTATCAGTCAATATATGGCATTTTAAAATATCAACTACCAATTGTTACACCTTATACAATCTAATTTGAGCTTTAATATCAATTTTGTAATATCAAATCTCAAGATCATATGAAACAGCATGTTCCCATACTTATCCAGTTGCTACTACGCTGCGATAAGACACCCAGAATAAATTTAGCGAATGCTAAGAGAAATCTTCTGGATATTATGTTTAGGCATTTCACAATGGTATGAAAACTTACTTCGGTAGAATATTACTTTGTAGCATCTCATTCATTACTATCACTGTATCAACAAAATTTTTCAACACTTGAAAATTGGTACGAAGTTCGATATCAGTATTGTCGTTATCTTCAACCGGTGCTGTCATAACATACGAAATCAGTACCTTACAATGAAATAAGGTTCGTTAATTGTTTGTTAAAATATAATGGAAGACTAACTCAAGTAACTGAGTAGGATCCCTCGAAAGCTGTAAGAGAGGAAAATGAACCAAGACAAAGAGTTAGAGTATGTAATATATTATCCGAGATTTATATTCGTGATAGTGCAAATACTGTTAAGGCTTGCTGGACTAATCTAAAATGAAGTTTGACTAAATCTATCCTTTCTATACCCTCATTTCCAGTGTTAAGTCTCTGAAGTTTCCCTCCTTGCAGCAAGAATAAAAAGAAATCTTCCAATTGTTGGTATCCTACAGCAAAATAAGATGAAAAGCGCAGTTCCATACTTCATATTAGGTAATTTTCGTAAATGGTAATTAAAACTACTATTGATGGGCAGTGTAAACCAACTTCAGATAAGCATGAGACAAGAACTCACCGACATAATAGTAAGATATCCCATCGATTCTTGTGCAGTACGCCGCAATGCTGGCAAGATTATAGGACACATTTTGCTAAGCAATCGCGTTGCGCTCCATTAATCATGCAGCGAAACTGATAAGGATAACAAATAGCGCATCAAATTTAAATAGCTTCTCTAAAATATATAATCTGGAAATTCAGAATGCATGAACATATAATGAAGGAGATAAACGATTTAAATGTTACAGAAGCACCACTTAGAGAACTACTCATAACTGTGATCAGAAATATGAATCACATTATGAACTAAGAATTTTGGGATAAGTATTGTAAATGATCGAGAAACTCTACTAGATGAAACGAAATATACAAACAACTGAAATACCAATGAAGGAGAAAGTGTATCGGATGCATCATCATTGGTAAAATTTACAGCGATGTATGGAAATTTATTAAATAATGTTGATCGTTTATTGCCATCACATTTTGCGGACAAGATTGATGATGACTGTTCGGAAGTACACGATAATTCCTAAAGTATAATTTTTTTGTTTCAAGCTAATATTTCGGATCCCTCTATTTGTCTCATCCTCCGTTACATAATTTTCTTTTAAGAAAAAATTAACCTTAACTCGTTTTTTCACACATTCAAATGCAATGGAGATAAAGTCATCCAACAAAATCGAATCAAATGATTCGCTATGATAATCTTACAGTCCGAAAATATCAATATCATTTTTTAGTGCAATTAACAAAATCCGCACTAATATTTAAAAGTATGATCTTCAGGATTCGCTCACACTCTAAACCATGAGCTAAATTTTCAATAACCAGGGCTCGTCAAATACCTTTTTGACTTACTCTATTTATCGCAGAAAGAGCTCGTATATGATCCTTTCTCATATAGAGTCGATCATCATAAACCATTATCATATATCTGCTCATAAATAGCTCCATTTCCTCAGTATCAACAAATTCCATATACCGTCTCTCCATTCAACCATGCAAATATGAAATTTCTTAATGCACTACACGGAAAGTTCGTAGAACCCAAGCCTACAGTGAGAAATAATGGTCTGCTTGAAACTTCTAATGACAAAAACCTAAATTAATAATCCAGGAAAAACCGTTTGACAAGTGCAAAATACCCAGAATTGTCTCCAAAAAAATTTCATTTAATGAATGGATCACTGAACGACTTTATTTTCAAACAAAAACGAAGAAATACGAATAAAATGCCGAAAAGAATAACATAACAGTGGTAAAATGAAATTCTTCATTTCAGTAATCTTAAGAACACAGCTCAATCCAAAAAAAAAAAAGAAGAAAAAAGCCGCCAATCGAATAACGGATCAGGATGAACGAGGTAAGGGACAATGAAATAGTCGCAACATTCTAAAAAACAATCAACAATCAAACAACTGGAACAGTAAGTAACACGATTAGTGATAAGCACACTGATCTTAGTATTCAGTTCAAAAAAAAAAAAACAAGTTTCCATAGGATTGAAGAGATGGAGTATTAATATCGAATAAAAATAAAAGCAAGATATATCTGAACGAAAATCGAAAAAAAAAAATTAATGCATCTAAATAAAAATAACGATAATGAAAATGAAACTGAAATTCTTGAACAAAAAGATATCAAAAACAAAGAAAAAAAAAAAGTTTACCGTAAAGCATCATTTCATACAAAAAACAAACCAAATTTTCGCGAATAGTTTAAGGAAAAAAAAAAAAAAACTCGACTATTTACGAAATAATCTCGACACTTCAAATGCATGTTACTTCATCCTTCTTGGGTCAAAATAACTATAGAGATACATAATGAAATGAATTGGTGATCTATAGCTCACTTAATGGATTTCTTACAAAGTTAGTCTAAATTAGTTTTTCAAATATTCCTATCCAAATCAGTGCATTCTTCTTTCCCACAAATATCAGTTCAAACATTATGGATAAACGTAAATCTATCTCTACTTGTCTCTTTCTTTCCCTTTCTCACCTTCCCTCTCCCGTCTCCTAATTCTTTTCGTAATAATAAGTAATGGAACGTATATGCACAATAGTCTAAGATTAAATTAGGCTCTTACTTCGTTCATTTTAAAATCAAGTTAAATGGCGATATTACTAAAGAAAATGAAAAATTAAGGAAAATAAAAAATCAGATCTCCATTTTTTGCTCATTTTGCTTTTGGCTACGCTTATTCATATACTCATCGAGCTCTCGATCCAGTTCTTCGTCTGTCATTTGCAAACGTTTTGAACGATTCTTACGACGATTGTTGGTCTCAGTGAACTACAAAGTATTTTAAGTACACACATGCAAATGGAAATCATTAATTTGGAACAAAAACCTTTCAGGGAAATTACGGGAGCATTCACTTCCCCATCATATTATCTACTACAAATGATTTAAAACACATCTGAAGAGCCAAATTTTAGCCATCCAAAGCAATCTTCTAGCTGACTATATTATCCAATCAGCACATCCGCTTAGTTTATTCCAGTAGTTAAAAACTCGTAAAGTCTAATAAAAATCTTCTTACCGTACGCTTCAGCAGTCGCTTCTTAGTTATACCCCGTGAATGTTCTCTAAAACTCAAACGATCCTTAATACGAACATTACGATTAATCGGTATAGCCTGGTCATCGATCATATGAAAGGCCATAACTTCACCTATAAAATATAACTTACACTTATGATGGTGCAAAATTAATGATACATAAGATGACCGTTGTCCAAGAGAAAAACATGCATAGGCTCATAAATTAGCTGAGTGACAAAGGTCATTAGTAACTCTCTCGTTTAATGAATATGACTGAATAATTCACATTTCATTGTGTTGCAATGCACATCACCAAAGTATCGAAGAGCTTTTTGCTATAATCACAATAATAAGTTTATTCTAAATACCGCAAATTTCACTAAAAAAGAAAAAAAATGGAATACGCCACAGAGTCATGTCAAAATTAAAATGACTATTTTACTTACCATCAAGTGCAACACCATCTAAATTGGCAATAATTTCTCTAGCGGTAATTCGATCAGTCACAACATCAGCTGTACCAACCGACTCTCCCATTTCATTGTAATTAACAGTTGCTGAGTGGATCGAATACTCCTCGAAAAGTTCCTGCAAGATCAAACTGCTGTTTTATCTATTTCATAACAAAATAAATCAAATGTCGCTCTTGGAAGCACATTGAAAATCCGAAAACAAATGTCCTATAAAGACAAAATTGGTCCATTTATTCACGGTACTTTCACTATGTAATGTACTCCTACATTAATCTTAAAGAATTATCATATTAGGACGACCAACCATCCAGTTCATCAAACAGTGCTTCATACAATTCTAGACAGCAAATCCCGAAAGAAGTCACAACGTCAACCACCACATAATAATCTGAACTTAGATCATAACACTGCTTATTTTCTATTTACGTCATCAAAACATACATTGAGGTCAGCTGAATTAACCGTTGGTGCCAGATTTGTGATGTGAAGTCGCACTTTTCTCGCTAAATCAACACGGTTGAATTTCCCACTACGTTCCGGTGCCTGAAGTGTTCCATCGCCAGACCCATTACCGTACATCTCCTCAAAACCACTATGGTCCCATTTACCTGACGGTACATCCTGCAAAATTATGAAATGATCAGCAATACTACTATGCAGGAAAAAGAAAATAAATGCTCATTATCCCCCATGAGTCGTTAATGAAAAACCTACAACCATTCAATAAGACTGCTTATTTCCAAAATATAGCAAAGCGTAGCATATTTTACGTTCAGTTGTAACCACTTGAAACATCCCGTCGATGAAGTGATATATGCCATTTTAACAGAGTGACCATATAAGGCAATAGCAGTTAAATTGTAAAAGTATAACAAAAGGTCAAAAATCATAACTTTTTATCGAATTCTTCAACAACTTCCAAATACCAGGTTCACTAATTTTCAAATATCTCATTCGGTTGAGTGCTCGAGAATATATGGTATATAAAATCGCAAGATTAGTATTTTAAGAGCAACAAAATTATGAATTACTAGTAAACTTGCTTCCGGTCTAGTGAAAGCCAAATTGGTAGCGGTATATTCCGGAGCATAATCCTTTTTCTTTTTGATGTTACGGAAACGACTGAAAGATCCATTTGTTTTTTTATCCGTTCGCTGAAAAGGGATCCAGTATTTCACTCAAATCAATGGGATTTTAATCAAAACAGGCAGTAGAAGTGAGAATATGAATGAGAAGTAGGATTTAAAAAGAAAATAAAAGAAGCAATTATAAAATTTAAGTACAATTATGTCTATTTTTACTTTTTCCAACCAAAACAATCAGTGCAACAAAAATCACGCGTTTTTGTACGGAAGAAATCAAGGAAACAAAATTACAATGCCCTTTTTTCATGTAAAAAAGAAATGTGATAAAACCATCACCGTGGCTCTTTATGTGAATAAACAAAGAAAGTATGTGAGAAGTTACTTTTCGGCGTGCGATAATTTCATCCAAGGATAAATTAACTAAACTCATTTCGTATATCAGCTACCGGAATCCTGCAAAATACCTGAAAAATATTGTTTTACCGTCAACTTTGAAAAAAACATTTCCAACAAAAGAAAGGAAAATGTACACGTGCTATTTTCAAACTTTTAACTTTCCTGTAAAAAGAAGGAAAATGTAAACAGAATAAGGAAATCATGAAATCTCTGGCGCAAAGCAAATAATCTACTGAAATCTCACAAAAATTCCGAAAAATCCCGCTTCCAACAAAAGTTCCATTTAAAAGATTCTAACCGATCCACAGACCTATTCACGTACGAATCACTATTCTGACGACATGTGTAATCTCCCGCAGCTACCATGATAACTCGTATGTGCTTATCTAATCGCCAAACTGTAATAATGTATTTTGAAAATTGCAATAATCTCTGTCCTTTCTTCAATGCTGCGCTATTTTACAGTTCTCAATCTCTAAACCACTACATTTTTAATCGTGGCAATCTTTAGTTCTCTTCAAAATCAAAACTAAACTACAATATCTCTGTTTTTCAATGTAATCGTGGAGTAAGATGAAATAAAAAGGTCATCGAACGATGATTGTTTTTGCAACAAATTCAGCCCCTTATTAATCTTCGAAAAAAGAAAGATTACGCGAAAACATTAAACGCGTACAATAATCGATCCGTATATTTCCGATAATCTACGAGATATGACCGATAATTTCATCAATTACCTTTTGTGAGAGTTCACGTTACCATTAAATGCTACGATATGTAATGAAATGGCTGGATTGTGCCGGTCATCCGAATATATGAGTCATTGTTGACGATTTCCCTATTCGTATTTAAGTTTCGGTATCTTGACGAATTAAAAAGAAAAAAGCAGCGAAAAATATTGATTGAAGAAGGGACTTGCAATTTTGGGAAGAATATTCATTTTTACAGATAGTATTTCATACTTTCGCTTTATTCTAATTTACTTGTAACATCTTCATTGAGCAGAAAATCATCCTTAGTTCTTTCCTCTATTCTTTCATCTTAAAGTTGAAAGCCTATCCCTGCTTTATTCAAAAAAGACAAAGCAGTCTGCATAAGGCTAATGCTACTCACGTTGTCCACGTAACGCTTGTTCATGGAACAAGCGTGAAAGAGATAGCGCAATGCATAAATTGCTTTTGAGATTTAAATTTTTTCAAAGTGGTACGAATCATTGTAGCAGAGATGGTGGCATAGAGATCCATTGTTTGTCTTATTGGAAATGATAGGATTATTCATTTTTCTGGGGTGCTGTGGATGGTAGTTGGTGGCACTTGGGACTTAGTTGTTTTTGTTCCATTTGTTGTTGTACAGCGGTACGTTTTGCGTGACGGATGTGTAACTTACAGAACGTTCCACCTTTCCATGTAGATGCAATAATCCTACTTGCTATTTCGGCTGATTTGACGGAAATGCATGGGGAGATCTGCGGATCAATTTCTGAAGTTTTGGGATTCCGAGCACTTATTAGAGCTGGGCGGTATAGTCCATCTAGGACGGCAGAGAATTTTGGTGTCGTCCGGAAACATTTCATTTTATTTAGAGTGAAGATCGAAATTTACCATCCATTAAATAGACTTTGTCCGAGAATATTTCAGCCTTAAGTAAGGTTGAAACAAGGACAGTGTTTTTTCTGGAATTTTCATCCGAATCATATGTCTGATTTATAAGTTAATTCCGCAATATCGATAGCATTTCCATTACATTTTTCGTGTAATTCTTTCTGTGTGAATAAATCTATTCTTTTCAGTCAGGGTTCATTGCAAGAGCAGGAGTCTGATATTAGAAATGGTAATTTTCGTTTTGTAAAATTTATTGAATTTTTCTAGAAATCTAGTTAGTTTTTGAAGTTCTTATAAGCTAATGCATCTCTTTCATGGCAGCAAATGGAAACAGATAATGTAGCGTTGTTCGGAAGTGAGATAGAAAATAGTTTTACAATGCCTGAATAATTTATGGTAGTGTCGAGCGGAACTTTTTGAGTTGTCACAAAAAACTATTTAAGATATGAAATCACGCTAAATTCTTCTTCTCAGCCTTAAGTTTCATGCCATTTCCGATAAAATCATGGTCCAGTGTCAAATAGAGTTAACTAGCAAAATTAAGTTCGGTTTATTGCAAGTGTCATATATATTTGCAGGGCGTTGATATAAATCATAAATATGATCGCAAAGTTCGGCGTAAAGCGCCAAAAAGTGAGGATCCGTACCTTCGAGTTCTAGTTAAGGTATGTTTATGTTAAATGCTCGATGTTATTTTCTTCTCGAAATCGTGCTAGAAAATCTGTAATTTTTAATCGTTTGGATATTAGTATTTTTACTGTTTGAAATCGATTTTGGATATTGTTAAGTCAATGATTTTGTTCCTTTACTCTGTTAAGCGAAATGGTAATAAGTAAGTTACTTATAATAAGTTAGCTGCTAACTCGCCTAATCTATAGTTTCATTTCGTTAAGAGATGGGTTTGTGAATGGTTTAATGACCTTAATAATATCTTTTTTTCGATAATTTAGTTATATAAATATCTGACGCGGAGAACTGGTGAGAAATTCAACAGTATTATTACCAAAAGGTTAATGATGGCCCGTCGCCATCGTCCACCTATGTCAGTTGCTCGTTTGATACGTTACATGAAAAGAGGTGATAATATGAAGAAAATAGCAGTGGTAGTTGGAACGATCACGGATGATAATCGAATCTTCGAAATACCCAAGCTTACGGTTCGTTTCATAAATAGTTCATTTTACGCTCTGTTACATATCGCCCATTATGTTGTTTTGGAAGAGATAATTAGTTGAAACTTTAAAGTATGTGATATCAGTAATCTGAAGATATCTGCTGTCATCATAGATCTTCATTTGTGAGTGGTAACTTAATAGTTTATTCAGCAAATTTCCTAGGTTGCTGCTTTACATGTGACTAAAGGAGCACGTGCTCGGATAATTAAAGCGGGTGGTGAAATAATAACATTCGATCAACTCGCACTGCGCGCACCACGTGGAGAAAATACTTGCCTTTTGCAAGGACCACGGAAACATCGCTTGGCTGAAAGACATTTTGGTCCAGCACCAGGTGTACCGCACAGTCACACTAAACCGCTTGTTCGTTCTAAGGGACGCAAATTCGAACGCGTAAGTTCCTTTTCAAGATGTTATTTTCACTTGAAGGCTTTTTATATATGCAAAGAAATTGGCAATTCTCTGTACTCGGCTTGAACAATATAGAGAGATTCAGCATTTTGAGTATTCTGTGTCTGTTTTGTTCAAGTAATATGTTTCAGGCTCGTGGACGTAGAAAGTCTCGTGGCTACAGGAACTAAAGTGTTGTTTCTAATTCCTGTCAGCGTTGTTTTTAATTATTACAAGCTTGTTTTCAAAGGTATCACTAATTTGATATTTTTATTATTTTATAAAGTATACAATCATTATTTGTTCACTCGGAAGCAATACATAGAAAATTGTCAACAATCAAAGTTGTATTGAAATAAAGCGTTATTGCCATATAACAGGACTTTCGCATAATCTGGTTTAGGAAAATGCGGTGAGGCAATGACAGAATAAGTTATTTCAAGGAGCTATAACTGACACCTGAGCTTTCTTTTTTTTCGGCTGAAGCATCTTCATCAATACAGGTGGCGTTAAATGGAATTATGTTGTGGTTAAATTAATTAAAAGGGATGAAATAACAAAATAACAAGCAGAAATGATAAATTAGTCACTTAACGTCAGATTTAAACACGTGTTCAAGTTTTGGTTACCATTCATTGAGGCTTGAGTGATCACTGAATTGCTTCCGGCAAATCAGTTGTGGTATATTTCAAGGGAACTCTAGATCTATTTATGCATAATCAAATGGGGAAAAACAGAGTAGATCTAAATGTAGTGGAATGTTCCAAATTTTCTGTTATATATGATTATATAAAGTTTGGGTGTTTGATCAATTAATAAATTCTTCCCCAAACCAACTATAGTAGCTGATATGAAACTTGGGTATCGTGATACGTGATCAATGGAATTTATGGGTTGAAAATGCTACAATTTATCATTCTGGATTTAATTTTGTTTGACAGTTAGTTTTAATGCAGAATTTTGACATCTGATAAAACTTTGCGACTTTATATAATTCCCAAGGTCAAATTTTGGTTCCAAAATACTTATTCATTGTGTACCAATTCTTCGGTTGTAGCTTTTTGGATTTATCGGTGATTAAAATGCTTCTCTCTGCTTACTCCTCAAATTTATTTTGGTTCTCTGAACAGCAATGTTGTGGAAGAATAACTTTTTCTCCTTTTAGAATGATAAGGAACTTTTCTTTCCCAATCTTTTTTCGAGTTTTTTTTTTTTTTTTTTTTTTTTTTTAATTTACATTTTGAACACAAAGAAGTAATTTTGCAAGGATTTATAAATTATTTCACGATTATTATGATTTCCTGATTGTTTGGCATGTCATATTTTCAAAATTAGATTTATCCAATTTACATTTCAAGGGTTTTGATATTTTATAGCATTATTATACGACCTTACAATGATTTCGTAAATTTGATCCGTCAAATCGTTTTATCTCAATGACCAAGCTATCAGATATCTTTATATTTCGATCAGATGATGCATTACTGCTATTCCTGCTCCGCACAAACCAATTGGTGTACTTGACTAACCTCTTAATAGGAAGTTTCTGATGATATGGATGGTAGGGAAAAGTATTCGTGACTGTTTTTAGAGGAAATTATCTATAGGAAATAGCAACATGGCATTGTTTTAGATACTTATCAATACTTCATGTTTTTTACACATTGTGGTAAATATTTTCGAACATTGAAAAACTTTTTGGTTTCATATCACTCGTGAAGATTCAGAAGAACAGTGAAATTAAGTCTTTAAAGAAAAAAAAAAAGGGGAAAGATGTTATAGGCGAATCGGAGGAGTCGCATTATTTTGTCACTTCTCAAGCTATTAAACAGTTCTTAAATAAGGCAAACATTTATATTTGGTTACATGAAAACTTCGTTATATGAACATGGTTTATTTTAATGTTACAATTTCTCAATTATATCGTTTTTTTTTTTTTTTTTTTTTTTTTGTAAGTCCACACAAATTCTCACAAGGATTTTAATCAAGTTTCAGTTCGTTTGCTTTCTTTCAATTTATTGCTAGCCTGACAGTTCGATATTAATGAATAAATAACATTAACGGAATGGCCTGAAATTGATTTAAATTCCGATTTAAATTTATGAAGATTTGATTTTTCGCATATAAAAGAAAAACTTTAAAAAAAAATGATTTACCAATATATAATATTATAAACATTAATGCGCTTGCGGAGATTATTTGGATAACAATCAGGAGTGTTTCAAATAATAATGAAAATGGTAAAGTTAAGATTCTAGATTTGAGTAAGAAACCCTTAAAATAAGATAACTTACTGAAGGGAGTAGATTATATGCAAGCTATATTAATCAATTAATGATACTTGGCTGGAAATGGTTTAATTTTGAATTCCAAAATTATAAAATTTAAAATTTGGTTTTGATTGCTTGTGAAATTTTATTATTGGATTTGAAAATATTTTTGATTATCTTTCAGTAACTTTTCTTGGTTATTTTTTTATTTTCGTAAAGTGATTCATTTATTCAATGCTCTTTGTAAAAGAAAAAGAAAGGAAAAAAGAAAAAAACCCTCGATTTTCAGTGAAAAGAAAAAAAGAACGAAAAAACTTCATCGAAATTTAGCTTCGTCAGTGCAATGCGTATGAAATGATAATCGGTGAAGAGAATTCACCGATTACATTTTACAATTTCAAATGTTTTAAATTTTCTTTCTTTTTTTTTTTGATCAGTATATCACTCATTCATTTGCTGTTTTTGGACGTCAAAAAAGTGTAAGTTTGACGTAAAAATGATATCAAAGTTATTGTCATTTAAATAATATATTAAGCAAAGAATGATTAATAAGTCCTACAAATTTATTTATAGCATTAGTAGAAAGCTGTTCGTAGAAGATGTAAGAAGGTAAAGTTTTTTTCTTCAAGAATTTCGAAATGACTTAAAATTATATTCAAATCAATGAAGTAATATCATCCAAAGAATAAAATAAGTGCATCTTATTATGCCAGAAAGCAAGTGAGAAGTAATTGTAAAATTTTCCGGCAAAAATTGATCGTTAAAAATTTTTTAGGCATCAATTTTCGTTAAAGTTGTGCTAATTTGAACTTTAAAATAACTAATATTGCTGCTTTTAATAGGCTGAGTTGCTTGAAGCTTTTTGATATTTGTTTGCTTATGAATTTAATAACTTCACGATTTCAAAACTTTAAGATTTACTTTCAAGAATATCAATAAAAATATATTCGTACCTTTCTTAAAATGTTTCAGTCTTTTTACATTGCAAATATTTTTTTTTTTGTTTTGATAAATGATAAAATTTGAATAACAGTACAAGATGATGATAAACAATACTTTCCGTGTTGTCGTGAATTTTGTTGATTTGTTGAAGGTGATGTCTATTGATAACCAAATACAACCAGTATTTCGACCAAGGTTGACTTACCTTTTGCGTTGCTTGCGGGGAGTTGATTGAGGTGTGTTGAGTTG
>JAOVVO010001181.1:0-14689 GCA_028564675.1 Onchocerca lupi | reverse complement strand
TTTTTTTTTTTTTTTTTTTTTTTTTTTTTTTTTTAGAATGTTTTCTAAGCATAACACTCAACATTTTGGGACATGAATTTTGCACATTTTTTTTTTTTTTTTTTTAATTTTCGCGAAGAGCGAAAAAGCAATTTTTTTGCATGTTAATCTGCCGAGATCGTATGATTCAATTTTGCATGTACGGTAAAAGCAAAAATTTTTAAATTTTAGTTCTTTTTGGGAGTTGTTCGCTTCCAAAAAATCGATTCCATATTTCAAATTAATCATTTGCACCACAAATTTCTTATCAAATGACACTGAACTGAATTTTCCAGCCGACCACATAAATTCCAGTGAAGACAATCTCGAACCATATAAGTTCACCGTTTTGGAGATGTATATAATTCAATTTCATTCAATTCTAGTAAATTTCTTTGATAAATTCAGAATTGCACCTCTTATCTAATCAATAACAGTATTATAAAGTTGAACAAATTCAATTATTCAAACATTACTTGGAGAATTTATTTAATTATTATCTACTTATTTATTACTCTATCATGTACTCATTTGCTCTTATTTACTTCAATTTGAATGTCATTAGCTAAGAAATCTAATTACATTTAAAACATAAGGAATTGTAAAGTTTTGCTTCAATAACTTACAAGAATAATCCTTGTCTCTGTTTAAAGGTTAAGAAATTTAAGAAACAAAAAGTAGAATGATACAAAGTAAGAAAACAGTTTTTTGTTCGCTTTATTTTGAAAACTATATTTTTTTAAAACATAAAATATCAATCACTTCCAACAGAATGCTTAATTCCGTTTCATTCAATGACTCGGTTTCCAGTTACAATAAAATAAAGAATTATAAAAATTTCGGAAAATTATAAAAACTTAAAAATTTATCGAATATGACAAAAGAAGTTTAACCATTCCCATGTAAAAAACAAGAGGATTTAAAATTTCTGAGATTTGCTCTTCAACATGCGCCTATCAATTTTAGATTAGAAAGAAAGTAGTGGCATTCTGGCACCAGACACTACATTTTATCAATAATAATGACAAGAGAAGTCCTCTTCATCCGGAGAAGTATGCCATGGAATATACCAATTGCACTGCTAGCACATTATAATTTTTATATGAATAAAGCTTCTTCTGAATCCAAAAGCTATCTGCATTGATATTTTGATTTTTTTTCTTTACGAAATCTACCTCAGATTCTTTGATATCCAATTTTATATAATGGAATCTAAACTTATCCAGAAAGAAATAGATGATAAAGCAATAAAACAAACCTTGATATATCCCCACTTCAGATGATTCAGATTGCAAGAACATCCCCAAAATCAAGGAAAATCGAAAAATCTAATCTACCAAAGTCAATTTATGCTCATTTTATTGTTGCTATATCAATTAGTGAACTTTCTCGTTCATACGCGTAATATTCAACAAAACTACTAGAAAAAAACTCAAAATAAAAAAGACTAATGAAACACGACAATGAAAAAACGGAATAACGATACTATTCCGGACAGCAAGAAGATAAAAAAAGAATAATAAAGACGAAAATCCAAAAATAGATAAATCAAAGTATCCATCGATGAATTGAAACTTATTGAAAATTTGCAACAAATATCTTTAAATGAACTTGTGCAAAGTAATAAAATTGCAACTTTATCAGATTTTTTAAATTCAATTTCGAAATTTTAAAATGAAATGAATTTTACGGCAATAAAATGAAAAAATTTCAGTTCCCAATCTCACATTCAAATAATCTCATGGGAGAAATGAGACATTCATTCTTCGTTTAACTAACAGAAAAGAATTACAGCACAGCTAGGCATCGATTTAATTTTCATTTTTCCATACCGCTCAGTTATCCATTCTTTTTCGCTTGAATCTTTTTTCTTTCAAAGTCTAAAAATCATGTATCCTGATATTTTAAGTTGATCTACTTCCTCAACAAATAGCTACTAATACTTCAAAATTTTGTGGGGAATTTTTAGATTTTGCGAAAAAGATTTTACGAATAGTTAAACTTTTTTCAAAAAAAAAAAAAAAAAAAAGAATTAAGTTAAACCTACATCACAAAAACTAAAAGAATACGGTAACAACTATATACATAAAAATTCTGTTCAAAAAACTACCTGTTTCATCCAATAATGTCGCAATCTTCTAAGGAAAAACATTAAAAGATTCTTTCATCAAGAAAAAAAAAAAAAGAAAAAAACTTATCAACTTCCAATGGTAATCCTGATATTTACTGGATGCCATACATAATTCTTCACAGCATATCCTTCACTGATGAGAAATGAGAAGACAAAAAAAAAAAAAAAAAAAAAAAAAAAAAAAAAAAACCAAGCACGAAAATACTAGACCTAATTTCTAATATGCTGTTAACAAAAAGATACGCAATAAAATGTGACGGAATTTGAAATATTTAAAGAATGAATAAGGAAGAATAAATACAAAAAATTAAAGAATAATTAGGCATTGAAAATTATTAGAATTTTTGTGTTAAGTCCGAATATGCCAAATTTCAACTGTCAATTATGCTGTTAAGTGGTCGAATCAATATCATAGAAAGATTAAATGGAAACAGCTGTTTAAATAAATTAACAGAAAAAGAAAATGAAAGAAGTATTAAAAAAAAGTATCAAAATAATATGTAATGAAAAAGAAAAGAAAAATAAAAAAACAGATTTACCATTAAAATTCTTTTTGCTTAACTTTTGAATAGTACAGTAAATTCTGTTAACATATAGCAAACCTTTTTATAACTGTATTTAATATTATAAAAAAACTACTGTAGTGAAACTTACTTTTCAGACTGGTTCAATGAAATTTAGAGTCAAAATAACCAAAGTTCTAGAATCTTAGTGTAGAACTACAAATCAGTCATTTGAATAAATAATAGAGAAGAGAATAGAAAACAACAAAAGTATTCATTTCACATTAAAAACTTTCGTCAAATTAGAAATAAGTAATGAGAAAGAAAACAATGATGATTTAGATGAATATGAATTTGAAAGAATAAAAAGGCATCGACCAAAATTAACTACAAAGCTCGCTAAATATTGTCATATAATTTGTAGACTTCGCAATAGGTAACACATCCATATTGGTCATGAATAAGGTCATAGTGCAGGTCATCAAATCTCTATTCCCATCTTTCTATTTAGTTCCCAATAATATGGGCTGAATGACTCTATGTAATCTTTTGACTGATGTGAAATATCTTAGATGAGATGCTTATGTTCACAGGAGAATTACCATACGCAAAATTGATATCTAATAAACAGATAACTGATTTAGCCATAAAATTATTGATATATTGTATGAATCAGAAACAAAAAGTGTTGACAATTTTGTTAAGTAGACAGAAAAATGTAAAGTGCAAAATTATTTAGTGACAAAAGAATACATATACATGGTGCGCGCAAAAATCACGCGTATTATAGGAATAATATACGTGACAGAAAACAAAAATAAAATGATGACGTAAGCGCATGCAAACAAGCAAACTTTGTGCAAAATTATTTTCTAAGATACGACTGTTTACATCAAATGATATCACTAAAAAGAAATTATTAAATAGCTTATTTTATCAATCTAAGGGAGAAAAACAGGAGACGCAGAAGAGAGAAGCAAGTTATAGATAACATTAAAAGAAAGATGGATGGTTTATTATGACGAATTATCTGAATAACTTATAAGTATGAATTAAGAACTAACCTATTATTACCAGATAAAATATTCCATTGTTATTATTTCTCTTCTGCTCAGCAAATAACATCTCCAGATCATTTCCAATTTATTCAATAATCATGTTCATTTTCCTGAAAGTAAATTTTCAAGTTTTCAATCCAATTTCAGCAAAATACGCAATCTTTTTGGAGCATGAATTATTTATTCTAATGGATGTGACAGTTCGTTTCGACATTATTCTCATTAGTTTCCTCAAGTAAGCAATAAGAATTAGAAATCGCAAACGATATTAAATAATACATTAAATTTCCTTAAATAATAAGAACTGATAAATAACGATACTGAAGAATACATTTAACTCCCTTAAATAATACAAATTGATCATCAGTAAAGATAATGGATGAAACAATTAAATAAAATTTCGCCATAGGACACGAATTGATAAACAAATTCTTATTATTTAACTATAATCAATAAGGTTAAATTTTCTTAACTAATAAGATTTGATAATTAGTAACGATATTGAGTAGTATATTAAATTCCTTTAAATTGACAACTCTACTGACGATATTGAATAATATGATAAAATCTTCTGAAATAATAAGAACTGATAATCAATAAAAGAATTAAAGAATATAATTAAATAAAGAATTAGAGACAAGAAAATAATATAGAGAAAAGTAATGAAAGAATAACAAATGACACGAACATATATATATGCAGATGAACAATTACATAAAATAAAATAAAGAAAATAGAAAAGGGGAAAAAAAATTATAAATATCCTATTGATAGATTAAAAAGAAAAAGCAAATGTAAAATTCTTCCTTGTACGAAAACTTATGTCCGACATGCCAATAATCATTTTGGAATTTAATCTGAGAATTGTAAAAGAAGTGATAATGAAAATGAAAGAGACGGTGAGAGAAAGAGGGAATGAGAGAAGGAGTATATTACTTATAGAGATCAGTCATTTTATTTGTTCGAAATTGAATTATTATCCAACGATTGGAAACTTCCGTCGACGAGCAAAGTCAAGATTAAATTATCATCGGTGTACAAAGCAGAAATTAAACTTCCGCCAATGAAAAACGTAGAAATTAAATTATCAATGCAAAAGCAAAAATTAAACTGGAACTAAATTCCCATCGATGGAGAAAGGGAAGATTAAATTTCCAGGCTAAATTCCCAAAGACTGCAATTATCGCATATCAAAACCTCGTAACTACGTGCATTGTCAACGGCCGTCGCCGAATGACCCACGCACCCTCATCAATTACAACTCCGCAAAGGAGAGATTGTAGATCCGCTTGCTACATAAGCGTTTATGGGTGTCTGCGTGCGTGTATACACGCCTATCTGAATGTGTGTTGCTAGTCTGCGTGGGTGTATGTTTGTACGAGTCTACGTGGGTAGTGCATGTGTATGTGTGTCTGTGTGGATGTGTGATGTCTGTATGTGGGTCTGTATGATTTGTGGTATGTGTTTGTATTCAAGTCCGTACGAGTGTCTGTTACTAATTTGTCGGGTGTGTGTGTGAACTGATGTGTAATTATGCGAGGGTATGTATGTGTATATGCAAATCTGTGTAGTGTGTATGTGCGTACGTGTATGTGGATTTGTGTGAATGCAAACATATTGTATGAATGTAAAGGTGTGGATGCGTATTTGAAGTTGTAAAAAGTTGTACAGAGAAATATTTGGGGCGTGGGGGATGGGGCGGGGGATATGCGAGGAGAGCAAAGTATTAAACGCTAGACAACAGGTGCCATTTTGTCGTTTCACATTCCATCGTCTCAATTCTCTTTTTTTTCGCCCTATTAGTGTAAATTTTAGTCGACAGGTGGTGAAGGATGGCCGTGCGTACGTGGCAGCGGTGTGAAAGATAGCTGTGCGTACGTGAGAATGGTGTGAGAGATGGTGTGCGTGCGTGATAATCGTTTATATTTAGATAGTAGATACGTAAAACATAGATTCTGTTACGTTACGGAAATGCGAAGTAATGCTCGAGCAATTAGATTTTGAGCACGAAAAGTTTTCCACAATGAATTTTAGAATTATTGCAATTCCATTACATATACGCCTTTGAAACTGTGATCATCATGACAGAATTTGATGGATATTGCTAAGCAGATTTTAGTGAATAATTGTGTTAAATTTCATCTGTAATATGTCAATTTTAGGCTAAATTAAGATATTGCGCTAAACGCGATGATGTCGTTTGCTTGAATAGTTACTCGCAAACCGTGTGAGAACAAAGCAAATAAGCTGGTTAGTTTCTAATTGTTGTTATTGGTTAATTAATTAAATTTCCGAAGCTTAAATATTCTTAGCCTTAATGCTTCATGTTTATCTGTTATCCTAATGCAACTTCTTAAGCTTATTAAACATCATGATATTGGATATATAGGTCTTGGTTTATTAATTAGATACTGTGATTGAAAAGAACATTAAGAAAGATGTATTATGAGATTATCTGCCGATTTTTGACACTATTGGAACGGGTTAGATGGAACTAATAAACAATTTATTCATAATTGTTTTCTAAGACCCAGTTTGACAATATTGAAAGTTGCTGATATTTTTAGTGTTGCTTATTTATTAAAATTAATGATTAAAATTTATGGTAATATTTATTCTTACCTATTTTAGGTTCAACATGGCTCTCTCCATTCACTTCAGTTCATTCATTTTTGCATGCACAGCTCTTTCGATTTATTCTCATAAACAAAAAAGTGCGTCATGTATGTGACAAATTTAATTGGATTTAACTTTCGTATAATCTAGTTTTTGTATTTTTTTTGAATATCTTGTTGGAAATCCAAAGAACATTAGCCAAACGATCAGATTTTTCATTCTGATGTGTTATCATATGAATTGCGACTGCATTTCGAATATTCATCACATTGGAACTTATTAGTACTCACTGTTAATTATATAAAATTTTGTTGAATCCATAGATAAATTTATTAATTATGCTTCATCTCAAACAAATTAATAAATTATTTATCAAATCTTTTTATATTTATTGGTAGTGTTTTCTTTCAGATCGAAATGATGAACGAGCAATTTTGCGTGGTACCCTTTTGGGGTATCCCTTCTCCAAAAGCGAACAATTTACTGTCTGATTGTTTCATAGACTGTGATGATAATAATGGTGCTAAAACTATTGTTAGGTATTTTTTCTGGTTTCTGAAATTCAGTGATTGTCGATTTTGATATTTTATTGAATTTTCAGTAATACCTAGAATAATAGTTAAGATTCATTATTTCTGTCCATCATCCAAATCTCTCGTCAAATTTTTAATTTCAGATATTCGAATAGCGATTCCAGACTTTCAACAGGATATTTATTGAGTGAAGGTCATGATGATATTCCGGAATGGACTTTCGCATCAAAGGCAATGCGAAATGATGAAGGACGATCCTCATGCAGTTTAGAAAGTGACAGCGGATCGAGTTGTTGTGGTGATAGTGATATCTCATGGCTGAATGAATTCATGAATATTTATGGGATTACCACTTTAGATTCAAATGATGATTTTAACATGAAAAATGTCGATATAACGGTTGTCACACCACAAGCGAAAGAAAATCATCGAGCTGTTGTGTTAACGCCTACGGAAGAAATGAAAAGTAGTGAAGTTTTGAATGATGTTAGTTTTTAATAACGATTTCTTCCTTAATATTTTTAAAGCTTTTTAGAATAGGATACCTGTTACCATGTCGATTCATTTTAAAATGAAAAATTTATATTTTTTTTGCTAGTGCATTTTCATTTTTTTACATTTAAGTAAGTCTCATGCCTAATTTTTATCGAAATTATATTGTCAGTCATTCAGAAATGCCTTACACAGTTTGTCAGTAATTTCGAACAGTGTTTTCTGACATTACTAGATATTTTTGCTGCTGTTAACGTAAATATCCTCTCTGTTCGGAAAGCTAACACAGAAGGAAAAACCAGTTAACAATGTGATGACAGTTTTTTCTTTTTTTTTTTTTTTGATAGATAACTATAAAATAGAACAAATCAGATTATAATTTCATTTTGAAAAAGTATGCTTTTAATTGTAAGCAATTTTAAACTTGATTCAAACATTTCAGAAATTTGCCTTGCAATTTTCAATGATTTCAAAAGATGTTTGGATGACGTCGCAGAATATTTGTACTACTAGTGCTGATCTAAATATCTCATCTGCTCCTAAAACTAACATGATGCAAAAAACCGATGGCGCTTTGATGGTTAGTAGAAATTTTGGAGGCATGTTTGAAAAGTTCAAGTTAGCATCGGTTCATTGCAAGCATCGCTCTCTTAGACTTATGATTCGGTAGGAAATAAATCAAATTGGGGAGTTGATTGCTACATTGTTTCTACTTCATTCATTTATCCAAATCTTTAGCATCACCAATCTTTTTCCTGCTATTTCTCCAGAATACATTTAATGACGTATCATTAAGTAGTTGAAGAAAGTCTGGTTTAAAGATCGTATTTATTCGATTATCGAATGTTTACACGATAAATTGTTTTATGAACAGAGAAAAATTTTAGTGTTAGGAATAAAAAGATATTTAATGATATCGGCAAATTTTAATTACAGACAATACATCCAAGTGCTGTAAAGGTTTTGCATAGCGATGTTCACCAGAGAGGCGCGACTGTTCCGCCTTCACATGACGGGGAAAAAAAGACTTGTTTTGGTGGTATCAATGAGCGCAAACGTGAACAGAATCGTTGTGCAGCGATTCGATATAGAGGTAGGCATAAATGCTGTACGTTTCATTGTTATCGAGTCGTTGATTTTCTGTAGGTTGCAGAATATATATATATATATTTTTTTTGCTTTTTATTTTTGGTCATCAAAAATATAAGGCGATTAAAAGCAACAGTTTTTCAGCTCTGAAGAAATTGATTACATATAGATCTTTTGGAATATGCTGATTTATAATTTGTGTATTGATAAATTCATTGGGTAATTCAGTTTATTTTTTTAAAGGCAAGCGTCGTGAAGAAGCGAAACAGAAGAAACAGGAGCAGCATGAGCTTGAGTTACGCAATGTAGAATTGAAAGCCGAAATGAATTGGCTCGAAAAAGAGGTCATGTATTTGAAAAGTTTGATGAAACTTACGAAAAGTTCCTGAAATCATTTGTGATTTGTTTGAAAATGTTGCGAAAGGTCGTTTATAGTAAAATTTTCATTTTAGAATATTAACTAATTTGGGATATTTTTTCCATTTGACATTTATGTGCTTGAGGTTTCTTCAATTTGTATTATTTGATATTTATAATATTTTTAGCATGAATAAGGAATTTTTATTGTTGCATTTCTTGATCTGGATCTTACATTTATTTTTTCTTTGCATCCTTATCATTCATATATTTCTCGAGGATGGATGTAAAAAAATTTTCGTTCTTTTTTATGTTTCTTCAAGATTGTAAAATTTTGCCACATATTATGCAAGGCACCACCATTTTTTCATAGTTTAAATAATGAAATTTCAAGTAAAATATTTTTTGATAACAATAAAGCGCTCATTTCTCACTAATATTTATGTCTTAGGAAATAGACCGAAAAATGGTCTGAATATAGTGGATTTTTTAACTTTTCATTTATCGAAGCAAATAAAAATGAAATATACCAAAATGATGAGGATTGGCAATTTTCATCTCTTCAAATTAACAGTGCAAGTTAATAGCATAAATGGGACATAATCTAACAAAATGCTATGTAGCTGATTGGTATATGGTCATATCTCAAAGGGCAATGCATCTCTTCGAATTGCAAAATTAATAATCAAATCAATTCCTTTATACGGTTTGGAATTTCCTCCAAATCCGAAAAATATTAAATATAATGAAGTCTTTGCTTATTTATCTATTATTTCTATTTTAGAAAAAAAAAAAAAGACTTTGAAATATTGAAATTTACATGGATTTTTTGTTGAAGAAGATGAAAAAAAAAAGCGGAAGGAAATTTTTATATAACAGGTTTCATTAGAAATGTTAACAATTAGAAATAAGCAGAAAGGATACATTTTCTATGTGAAAGAGAGAGATAAATGAATAAATGGATTGAAGAGAAGGGAAATAAAAGGAATTTTGTGGAAAAAATCTTTAAGCTTTCTGTTCTTTCATCATGCAAAACGAGAAAAATAAGCCTTTCCGATGAATACTGAAGTCGATAATTGAAGTACACATATATATAGGCCAGAAAAATATAGTAGTCTACATTTGGTTAGCTAGCTATACCTCTTCTTTTCAAAAAGGCTTTTTACGATGTTTTTCAGGCTTGCATATACGGCCTAAAAAGTAGGCCTAAATTGAGTAGAAAGAGAAGGAGGAAGGAAATGAGAGGGAGGGAGGGAGCGAGAGAAATATGAAAATGATGGATCAAAAGAAAACTAAGCCTAAAGCCAAAAGCACACATGCATATCTCCTATTTTTGCTTTAGTTATCTCCTCAATTTGTGTTTTTGAGTTACGCGCACAGAAGCATATAATTTTCGAATCGAAGCTAATTCCTAAAAAAGTGCTTCGTTTTTGCCTCTTCTTTTTATCAATTTTCATTCAAAAATATTACGAATCAACTTCATCCATTTTAACTTTATCCATTTTCGGGTGATTTTTCAACGAAAAAACCGTTAAAGAGAAAATCAACTTTGATAAAGTATCCAAATGGCTGGTAGTGGTGATGCGGCGGTATGTTCTTTTTTTTTTTCGTTCATTTATTTTGAGAAAAATTATAAAAATCTATTAAAAATTTCAATATTAAAATAATAATGTTAAATATAGGAAGTTTTTTGGGGCAAGAAAGAAATAAGCATGTATGCTGGGACCCAAAAGATGACGAACTATAGCCGAGCGGGATGAAGTTAGAGGAAACTCTGGTGGAGGTCCGAAGCGATTCTGACGTGCAAATCGATCGCCTGACTTTGGTATAGGGGCGAAAGACTAATCGAACTATCTAGTAGCTGGTTCCCTCTGAAGATTCCCTCAGAATAGATGGAGTACGTAATGAAGCTGCTATATTCGGTAAATTGAATGATTAGAGGAATTGTGGGACGAAACGTGTTCAAACTATTCTCAGACTGTCAATGAGTATGACATGACGTGTTGCTTGCTTGAATGAAGCGTAAACATTGAAGTGGGGCATTTTGGTAAGCAGAACTGGCGCGCTGTGAGATGAACGACATTAAAATATCAGATATTCGTTAAATTCCGAAAGTCCAATATGTAGGAACTTTGGGCCATGCAAAGAAAAAATAATACAGTTTCTATATTATTATTGGCTTTTCTTCATGCTTCAAATTGATATGAAGAGAGTGAGGTAATTTAAAGAATTTTTGACTAAGGATACTATTTTGTCTTTGGAATGATACCACATTAATATCATGAGTTCGTTCATACTAAAAAGTTCATACTCCAAAAGTCTAATATAGGAATTTTTGGGCAGGAAGAAAAATAATTCCATTTTCATATTATTATCACGTTTTTGGCTAAGGAAAAAATAATACTGCTTCTTCATTAATATCAGGTATTCTTTATTGGTTAATCCGGTGATTATGATCCTGAATGAATGGAAAAGATGACTACCGATAAAATCGTTCATTCTTGACCGCTTCCATTTTTCTTCTCGTCTTTCCATTCTGTTTTCATCTTTGATTAATTATGCATAACAATGAAATGAGTAAAAAATCGTTTTAATCTTTTTTATTTTATGGAATCATTATAATTTTCATCATTTCTAGAATCGCTCAAGCATCAATCCGATGTATAGTATATGTGCAATCGCATGTAAACCATACGTAGAAATACTTGATAGTCATTCATCTTGCATGTAATAGTACAGTTATTTTAAGTCTGTTTATCTTTTCTGCGCTTATAGGTACGACCTACCGTAGCTGATTTGTTATCGTTTCATTACCATATAATAATGTCTTTTCGAGTTTACATAAAAATCGTAAAACTTAGTTAAAATTAAATTTCGACGAAATTTTAATAAATGCAGTAATTCTAGCATTGTAAATGAAATTATATATTTTCTGATATTTGAAATTTTAACGAAATTTTTATAAATTCATAATCTTTAAATGCAACAATTCTATTCCATAGATGAAGTTTCGATATGTACAAACATACATGCATACATGAACACTTTCTGTATTCATTTAGTACTTATTATTTGTTATTTTAAACTATTCCCCATGCAGAAAAAATTTCGCTATTTTTACATTAAAAGATAATCTTAAAAAAGTCAATTCTCACGTGCATGTATCTCAGTCATCAAATAACATTGATAGGTTAATTGAAATTTTCAGTTTTTTTTTTTTTTTTTTTTTTTTTGTATATATTTTCGAGAAAAAGACTACATCCATCAACATTTCCCAGATTTTCTTCCAAATGTTTTTAAATAATCTATCAATATTTCACATTTTATTGGTTTTATCCTTCTTTCAAATACTAAATGTTTTTCCTCAAATATAGGAGTTAGTTTAAATGACTGACAATTACTTTTTTTGTTTTTGATATTCCAATTTCGAGCATCTTTAATTAATCATAAAAATTTTTCTCATCAATGTTATTCATCCAGAGAAGAAAGAAAGGAGAATTAAAAATAGCAAATAAATTCTATTTATATTTAAAATGAAAAAATATTCTTTCAAGATAAAAATTGTCATAAACATATCAGTATTTTAAATATCTAAAGTTTTCTAACTTGAAATATTTTAAAACAAATTTGCAATTATAAAATAATTATTAAATTACTATTTATTCATACATACAGAATAATTTTGTTCACAATTATTATTTTTTTAATTTCTATTTATTTCTTCACTTTCTTTTATTTTAGTCGTAGTCTTTTGTCACCAACATAATTTGCTAATCATATTTATATATTTATATACATGAGTATTTACACCAAATCATATTAGAGACTTTTCTCCTATTTAATTAAATTGCACAATTTTTTCGCATTCAATTAAATCAATTTAATAAAGAGATAAGCAAATATGAATGAAAAATTTTGTCGTCAAAGCAAAAAAGTGCTTTTTCTACCGTAGGAATACCGTAAGAATTTGGATGAGGTGTGCAAATATGAAATAGAACTAGGGATTAGTAATTTTACATTTTGTTTTATGTTATTTTCTAACAAATATCTTCAAAGAAATCAAAGAAGGGAGACAGATGGTTTTTTCATTTTATAAATTCCATCGGCTGAAAATTTTATAACTGATTCTCGAGGGAAAAACGAAAAAAGAAGGAGTAGGAATTGATAATTTAAATAATTCACTTCGAAATATCAGCTTGTTATTTGTTCAACATTTAAATCAAAAATTTGTCGCAATTAAATAAACAGGTAAGTAAAAATGAATGAAAAAAGTGTATAATATTTGTCAGGATAATTGTAACAGGATAGCATATATATTATTGCCATTAAATAATTAAAAAATATTTTTTTTGGAATTTTTAAATTTTATTGGAAATTTTTTATTTTTTCACCTTAAATCAAAAAGATTATTCAAATCAAATAAATGCTTAGCTTTAATTTCGAGAATCAAAAACTGAAAAGAAAATATAATAAATTCGATTATCGAATAAATAATCATATTTATGCCTTTTCGTCTTTGAAAGATTTCTTTTTTACACTTAAAATAATGTGTTTCAAGAAATTTAGCCTATCTGACATCGTCAAAATGTATAATGATTTACTTTTTTTTCCTTTTATGAAATTTCAATCAATTATTCAAAAGTTTTGAACTGATTTCTTCTAAATTTCTTTTCTAAACAAATTATTCACTTTTCTTCTTAAAATATTGTAGACAAAATGTTCTTTTTATTCTTCAACTTTTCGGCTCTGATATCTCTTAATATTTGTAACTATTCAAGTTCTTAATATCAATTCCATTTAATTCCTATTTTGTTTTGTTTTTGTTTTTTTCAGAAAATGTAAAAAAAATCGAGAATTATGACAATTTTAAAATAGAAAAATTAAATGAAATAAGATAATCATCTTTTAATTAATAAATTCATAAACTGAATAAGAGTAATAAAAATGCTGTTATCAAGTGACATTTAATTTGCACCAAAACTCCAATCTATTTTTCAGTTTTTTTAACTTGAATTTTAATCATTTTAATTTAATTTTTACAATTTAATTTAATTTTAATTTACAGAAAAATGCTCTTGAATCGTTATTCAACAAAACGAAAGAAGTGGTTCAGACAGCTGGTCAGTGTATTTTTCTTTTGATATAAAAATTATTTGAATCGGTTATTAGCGTAGCAATAGTAATAATTATTAAAACAAACATTGAGTTAGCAATAAACTACCAGTAGTTTTAATCTACAGTAATCACATTGCTGCGGATTATTTTTTATCACTTATTTTAATATAAATAATAATCGATAATATTCTTTTTTTTGAAGCAGTTATTGCAACTTCTTATAATTATGATACTATACAGTTGTATTTTTAATATCGCTTATTTTAATATTAGTTATAATGGATAATACCTTTTTTGCAGTAATTGCTAATTGATTACTGTAGCTTATAGCGGTTACGATGTTATGAAGTTGAAACCAAATTAATTATTATAAAAAAAAAATATTTTAAATGCTGAAAATGCTTTCTTTTTTTTTTTTTTTTTTTTGTTATTTCGAATTAAAATAAAAAAATTAATGTAAGAATTGAAATCGTTCATAATATTAGCAAATAAGATTACTTCGATTGTATACTAAACGTAGTTTTGCTGGATTTATTCATTTTGAACTCATTCTAAATGATTGCATAGCTACTTAGGACTAATATTTATAGTAATTATTATCCAGTTAATTAGGCTTAATAATCCAATACGTTATATGGTAAATACCATCGTGGCTTGTTTAATTGACCATATAATAATTTTTTCTTAACTTGTTTGATCATAAAAGCAATATATCATACGAATGATATTTTACTTCCATTGGCTTAATTAAAATTTTTTGAAAAAAATATAAAAATA
>JAOVVO010001180.1:0-14697 GCA_028564675.1 Onchocerca lupi | reverse complement strand
TTACTTCTATTTTCTCGTTATATTATACATTCGTTACTTATTGTGTGCCGCGTTTGGACAATACCTCACGCGTTATATTCAACGTAATAAACTATTCGAATTACTTAGTGTCGGGGAACACTTTCATTCTAACATACCAAGTTCCACGACAGTTTTCATCTAACAATGTCACAATATTAATAAAAAATTATTTTCGAGCTAATTTATGGCAAAAAAGATTTATCGATGCTTAGTATATATAAATTAATTTTTGAAAAGAAGGAGAAGTTTAATTTTGACATAATCCCATGTTATTGCATTAAATTTTGGAACACTATATAATTAATATATCGTATTAGTTGAAATTTGAAAATTATTGTTTACAAAAGTGGGATTTTTTCGATGTGCCCTTTAATAATTAAGTTATAATTGCTTTTCTTAATTATTTAGTTTGTAATACTATCAGATCCTTTCATATTAAATTTCATATTCGAGATGTTCCCATACTATATTTTTAAGATATCAAAATTCGGCATTTTAGTAAAAAACAAAAAACGTTGGCATCTTCTCATCGTGTGATATCGACTCAAATTTATTGATTGTTACTGATTGCCATCTTTGTTTCGTGCTCCATTAGATCCATTTTAACACAATATATTTATTTTTTCATGAATGGGAAATGTGGAATCAACGGCTATTCAAGTCGAATTAGCAGGTTCTCCGCGTCACTGTCCACTGAGACGACGTTCGGTAGGTAAAATGTTTTAAGTTCTTCTTTTTTGGTTCTGTTTCAAGACTAAAAAATATGGTTTTTTTTCCAAAAACTTTCCTGTTTTTAAAAATTTTTGTTTTAAAAGTTTTTTGGAAAATTTTTTAAATAATCTTTTGCGTGATTATGACTTTTCATAGCAATTTATATTGTTTGCAGAGAGCGGAGTTCCTGTTTCATGGACCCCGGAAATCTTCCGCAATGACTTCGGTATGTTAGCCATTTTTCTTGCATTGTTTACCCATGGGAGGCCTAAAGCGATTATGATTTTTTTGTTTGTGAGAGGCCTAAAGGGATTAAATCAACATATAATCTAAGAATCTAAGCCAGAGAAGCATATTTTAAGAGATAAATTCACTCTTCTATTTCCAATTTTCTTCAAAGGGACAAGAAGGGTCCAACGGTTATAGTAAAAAAAATTCTTTTTGTTTGCAATATCCATATGAAATAATTCAGTAGTTAAAGAATTAGTTAACATGCGAAGTAAGCGAAAATATCCCATTGACTCTGACTGAAAAAGCTTGATTGTTATCAATTTATGCAATTTTGCTTGCAAGAATTATAGCTTCATGAATTGATCCACCAAAGAGCAGTGGTCCATGAAATGTTCAATTATTTTTTGAGCATACTGTATTCCCGATTTGTCCCAGCTATCTGGATATCCCAAATTTCTCGATTTCTGAATGAATTAAATGAATGGATAAGAACAAAGAAGCATACATCTCTAAGAATTAATTATTATTATTTAGAAAGAAGCTTCTCTAGTTTTTCAACAGCAGTTGAAATTGCATAAGTATATATGTAACATGAATGATTTGTTGTTGCCAACATGGTCACCTCAACATCAAGAACACGGGAGTTCCGAGCGAAGTCAATCTGAGAATCGGTTAGTTTTAACAATTTCTGACAGTGAAAGCTTAGATTCAGTCTAATTCTTGAAATGATTAGATCCAAAAAACAAAGTTGGAGGCTCGAAAATCAAGAGAAACGCAACCAGAGATTGAGTTGAAGAATAAGTTGTAATTTTTCAGGAAAAGAAAACAAAACCTGTCAAAATCTGATCTTGAAACTCTGTCTTGGTCATGCAGCAATCTCAGGTCTTTTCTGTTTTTTCCTTATTTTTTTCTCTCTCTCTCTCTGAAATATATTTATATGTATTATATTTCATTTCTGCCACTTTCGCCTATTCTCATCCCGGAATTTTATTTCCTACAACTATTTCATGAATTATTGCTTTAGACAGGCGTTGCAACCATGTATTGAAATATCGGGTGATTTAACAACTTCACAAAATAGCGCCATTCGACGATTATAGAAGCAGGTTGTTTGTTTCCATCCTCTCCAATTAGTAGTTTTAGGAAAAACTCGGTCAGTATAAGAAGAAAATTTATCTTTGGAAGTGAAACTGCTATTCTCAGTTCTTTTTCTGAAGAGCAGAAGTCCAATAGATAGAAGCGAAGCAACTATTATTAAGATGAAAATCGAATAAAATGCAAAATTGAAGGCAATTTAAAATTTCTCAATGTAAAACTTCTTAATATATTGTGCAGGAAATGAAACGCTATAACGACAATGAATTTGAGCCCGCAAGTCGATTACTGTTACGCATATTTGCTCTTGATTTCCGTCTTCAATCAGTTTTTCATCTTTCTAATGTGCCTTTCTTTGAACTGAGGGAAAATCAGCTCTTCGAAATCCATGCTAAGGTCATAAATCTTAGTCCCTTATTTCTTCTCATGACATAATTACTTTTATTTGTTGATGGACTAATCAGGCAACGTATCCTTTCAATTTGACCATTTTATAATTTAAAGCCATTAGAATATCCATTATAATATGTAATATCATTTTTTTAAGAGTGACTATTGTTTTTATTAATTACCTTAATTTATAGAAATGAATGGGATAGCGGATTGTTAAAAATGAATGAAAATTCGTAAGGTTCATAATTTCTAGATTAATTAGAAATTTCATTCTTGCTGGAAAACATACCTTGCAAAGAAAACTATCCTTAAATAGCCTTTCTGAAATCTGAATAAAATAATTTTTTATCTATTGAATTTTTCGCTTTGCTTTAATCTAATAGAGTAGTTGTGAAGTGTCAAGGAATCTTCGAGTATTGCCATAATTTTATGTACCATAAAATGGTATTAAATTCCTGCAGATAATTAAATATAACTGACATTCTTTTGAGATTTCTTTCACTTTTTTAAAATGATTTTTTCTGAAACCGCATGGAACGTAGATTTATATGAAGTTGTTTGCAATCACTAAGTTACGCTTAAACTTTCTTTAGAAGATGCTTTAAGGTTGGAAAAGTTTTTTCAGAATGTTAGAATTTTTCAAACTTTTAATTAATACAAAAGGCCAAAATCTCTACCAGTTCATTCTTCTTGGGTATTCATAATTTTCATCCTTCGTAGAAAATATTGTGTTATGATGAAAGTTCTTTACAGCATCTTTCATACTTTAAAATAAACGTCTATAGTGATTTTTAATCTCTTGCTGCATTCTTTGTGGCATATACAGAAAAATTTCAGATTTATCAAATTTAGATTCATAAATCTTTCAAAAAGATTGTGAAATTTGTAAGTTTTAATCATTTTTCAAGATCGACAATTTGATGGATTTTGGAATTTGTTTTGATTGTTTAAAACTTTAACTTATTTTTTATTATTTTTGGAAATATTCATTCAGGCAGTGGGATCAACGTTATCATTTGTTATGTTACATTTGCATAATCCAACTGCAATGAGTAAATCATTGCAAGCTTTGGGTGCACGACATGTAATTCATACAGAAATACAATATAGAAGCAATTACTGGAAGGTAAACTTTTCGAAATAATGCAGTGGAAGACTTCCGTCAGGATGAAGATGGAGATAAAAAGCTGATGAAAGTTAATATGAAGTCTTTAATATTGATTAAGACAACCGTGAAAACTTTAAAAAACTAAACGGTACTGACAAAGTTACAGAATGGAACAACTAAAGCAATACTCAAATATTCCTTGAATATTTTTAGAAAACGAGGCCTTAAAGAATTTCCGAGTTTCAATCAAAGAGAATCAATACTATATTGACTAATGATAGTTTTAAGTCAGCATACTTTATCAGGAAACGAAATCCCATCGAACTTTATGATTTACTCATTTTCATATTTTTGCTACAACTAAAGGCAGAAACCGATTTGGTGCAAAGAAGCAAAAACATATTTTAAATTTTAAAAAGAACGAAGCATATTTCTAGATAGTAAATCAGGCATTCGTTGAATTTGTCAACGTTGATCGAGCATCGATCGATGTATTCAATGCGTGGAATGTGCTCGGGAATTTCTGCGTGGAACAAATGCGAATTGGATACCGAATTGAATATAAGGCTCAGAAAGTTTTAGAACGTTTAAAAACGATAGATATGAAGAGTTGAAATTGGAAACAGAAAATCGTTTCCGTGAAACAAAGAATGGCTGTAAGATTTTTTCCGAAAAAATTACGAACATTTCATATTTAAATTCCATTTTCAACATAACAGTAAAAAAGAAAAATATGGGATAGAAATATATATAATCATCAAAATTTTTCCGATTTGGCTATATCAATAAGAATCCTCCTTGACAAAAATTTGATGCTAAATTATGACTTCTGATCCAAACAATCAAAAGAGATGACTCAAATTTAGTTAAAATTTATGATTTTTCGAATATTCTACTGAAATTCTTGCAAGTAAGTCTAATTTCCGGACATCCATACAAAATCTGCTCAGTGATATTAATCGCTTTTTGTCTATTGAAATTTATTTTGTTTTGATTTATTTCAACTTGCCTTCCGGATAGATCTGACTTTATCAGACAATTCATGATATACAAGAAATGAAACATTCAAATGATCTGCCGAATGTTCCATTTCCTGCATACTTTCATTCTTGATTTCGAGACAAGTGAGTTCATAAAAAGACGAAGTGATGTCCGGCAGTTCTCTATGTACTGTACTCATTGCTAATTATATAGTATATCCTAAGTTTAGCTATAACAAGGTTACTGTCGATCATTGCATGGAAACAATCGAAATACAGCATACCAGTCACCGTTACTAGACAAAGGATTGAACAAATTCGCATAATGTTTGAGCATCAGCGTCAATATTGTCTGAAGAAACTCAGTTTCAGCTTAAAATTAAAGATGCAAAAGATTAATTCGATTTCAAATTGCATATTTATCATATGTTGGACTAAATTGTATATCCCACTGAAATTATTATTTCGCTGAATTTTGAAACCATTAAACGATTTAGGGTCAACTGATATGAATTTGAAATAGTTTTGAAACCGGAAATTACATAGAATTCGTTCATTTAAGACTCAAATAGTTTATGTATTTTATTTTTCATTTAAATCTTTGCTTGAATTCGAAATAACAAGAGCAGTAATTTTGAGTACTTTATGACGAGTAATAACACATTCACCTGGTCATCATCAATTCTTCCAGAATCTAATAATTCCATAAATGATTTTTGATAAAATCGATAGAATCGATTAATGGTATAACTGTCACCGGCAATGAAGCCACCACTCAATACAACCCAATCAACACGATATAGATCATTTATCGAATATCTGTGAATTAACTAATCAAAAGAGATTAATTAAGTAATAAGAATTTGAGGCAGAATAAGATCTAAAATATTTATTAGTTAATTAAAATTGAAAAAGTCTTGCAAACCTGGACAATTTATCGTGCATTGGCGTCAGTTGAATAATTGTAATGCGATCACGTCGTAATTGTGGTCGCCAATGGCAATGATCTGGAATGATTCCTTTCCGCCCGTGACCTAAACAATGCTTGATATAGTTTTATGCAATTTAAAATATTTGTCTAGATGGGAACTAATTTAATTACCGACCATATCCGGCGTCAATCCAAACAAACATTCGATCGGAGGTTCGAAATCGAGCGTTTTGCGTTGCATTATACAAAAAATAGGGCTTTGAATTAACAATTATATTGTAATCGGCGCTGTTTGCTTCCGGATGGTAGCGGGTTTTTGGACTAAATCGCCAATCTAAAATTATATTTTAGTGCTACAAAAAAAAGACATTGTTTTGAAGGTGTTTTTATATTTTTGAAAATGTTCACAATACTAAAAAAAGAAAGACACATATATTATCCTTGAGTAATTGCAGAGACCTGAAAAAGTTCCACAACAACTTCTTTATTAGTTTAAAGTAATTATCAAGTTTATTAATTGCTAACTCAAAGTTTCACTACCTTTTTGTTCGCGCCGAATGATATCTTTCATTTCTTCTCGATACCTATATAGAGGAAGATCATGCATCGACATTTCAAATATCTGAAATTTTCATTGTCACCGAAGTGCTCATTATTATGATATCATGCTTTTCAGTTTGAAGCTATAAAAAGTATCAATAGGGAAGCCAATTATCTTTAATTAAATTAAGAACTCATGAATTTTTATATCAGTATTAATTTAGTATAACTTGGATATTCAAAAAATAAGATCAAATTAGGTAAACAGCAATAAAACCTGGGTATTACGAGCATCCCTTGTTTGTCGCACGAGTTCGGCTCCTCTTGGATCGGTGTAAATGACCAGGCAGTTTTTTAGTTTCAGTAAATGCTTGAGATAATTCATATACTGTTCATAAGTTCTCGTGTACCTGGGCCATTTTCCACGACCTATGTCGAATAAGGCTGTGACAATTATTGGCGAATCGCGGTCATAATGATCATATTGATGATGATGATGCAAATGGCGATGGGATTGTGACCCAGAAGTGAACTATAATTCAATTTTATTTGTATTTAAATAAGCGGGATCTGCTACTAGCAGATAAAAATCAGAGTATTTATATACTATGCAAAACTGAACAATTTCTTCACTTTGAAAGATTTTATATAAAACTAGCACAATCGCCAAAGTTTAAAATTCAGGTAAAAACCAAAGACACATTTAATATTCTTTGTGATGATTTCAGAAGTAAATTGAAAATGACTAAATGCTGTATAATTTTCATTTATAATCTATTGAATTATATGAGACATACTTTTAAAAAATAATTCAAAATGAAGAATCCAGAAGTCTTACTTTAGGAATTGTGATAGTGGTGGAAATAGTAGTTGTGGCAGTAGCAATAAGGGTTGTAGTAGTTGAAATCGATGTAGTAGAAGCTGAATTTACATATAGAAAATCTTCATACTCATAATTGTCTCCCTTCTCCTCAATTTCTTTATCTTTGACTTCCGTTTCAGTTTCTTTGTCGATTGTCACTATATTTTCTTGTTGTAGGTGTGGTGAAACTGTAGTAAGATTTGACGTAGAAATTGTCGTTACTCGTAAATTTTGCAAATTTTTGATAAATTTTGTCCCTTGCATTGCAATTTGGTTGGCATCACTTTTTAAATTATTTTTAATGAGTAATGGATCTGATGTTGTTAAATTATTGAAAGTCGAGAATTCTCGAATAATCGGCATTTTTGAGTGGGTTCTTCTGCCATAGGATAATATTCTGTCGGTTGCTATCAGTTTAGAAGTTAAAAGCGCATCAACTTTTGTAGCATTTGGGAAATTCGCAAGGTTCGAATTCTCAGGAAGATGTTTCGGAAGTTCTGTGTGTGTGCCCGAAAAAGTTTTAATATATGCATTAAATTTGTATTTCTTATATTTACGAGTTGTAGTAACAGTAGTGGCATTAGAAATATTTCTAGTAGTAGGAGTAGCAGAAGTAATAGTAGCAGGAAAAGTAGGCAAATTCACAAATTTTTCTTCCAGACGAGTAGTTTTGGATATTTTTGAGATTATCAATGGATGTAAAAATTTCGAAAATATTTCGTCGTCTAATTTTGTCTTTGCTTGTTGCACTGCTTCTATCATTTCGTCTGAAAATAAATTCAACGATCATGCTAAAAATTCGACATTAGCAAGATACAACCCAATTTTTGGGATTATATGAATTTTTGGAAATTTCTTAAATTTTGGAGAGTTAAATGGAAACTGAGCATATAAAAATACCTTCAATTGATTCTTGTGTGCCGTCGCTATAGTGTGATAATTTTGCCGAATTCTCACTGACTTCTTCAGATTGACTTGTGAGTTTAATTCGCGAATTCGTCAATTGTTCTACATAAGTGCTTGATTCTTGGAAGGCATCGGTAATCTGTTGAGTATCAAATGCATCGCTTTCACCTTCCTCTTGTTCTGTATATTGATCATAGAAATAATCAACGAGTAAATCAGATCGTTGAGTTGTCACTTGTCTATGAATATTGAATAATAAGAAGAATACAAGTGCAGGAGCAACGGCGAGAAAGACGATCCCGAGAAGCCATCTTCCAGAACGCTTCATCGCTTCATTTCTCATCTGATAATACACAAATGAATTCTTCCCGAGAAATACAGAAAATCACTCCAGCGCAAAATACCTGATACAGGAAAATGAAATAATTTCTAGTACTATCGCATAGAATTGGAAAATTTCTAATATGAAATTGTTTGTAATTCGATAAGAATAATTAGTCAATGAGAAGTTTGAGTAAACAAAAATATTGCGATTCTTTATTTCTGCTAATAGCATTAACGAAAACTTCAGCATTTAGTTATGAAAAATACCATTCGATACAAATTTAGTAAATGATTTGAATTATTTTAAAGCCGTAGTTCTGATAAAAATTTGTTCTTTTAGTCATGAAATAGAATTTCAACTTTTCAAAATTTTGAAAAATATTGTAAGTTCTGATACAAGTGTTCTTAGAAGAATTATTTTGCTCCATTGTTAATTTAAAATGACTGTGTTTAATTTCATAATTAAAGATTAGAAGCAGTTCTGAATCACTGAATAAAAAGTATTGCTTCTTCTAAGATTATGAAAACGATTCAAAATATTCATGAAATTTTATTTGTTACAATGACTACTTGAAGTAGCTATTGAAGAATGATTCTGTTCAACTATTCCATAATCTCTGATAATCAACCATTTAAATTACCTTTCAGCAGTTGGATCTTCGAGAGAAAGGATTCCATGATCTCAGACACATATGCTTCATCCTTCCATCGATCTGCTCAAGAAATATGAATCATTCTTTATATCAAAACAATCTTTGATCGAAATTTATTGAAATTTAACTATTTCGTCAGTTTTTTAAGTCAAAGAATCTTTTATCATCCAATTTTTTTCTGTAAATAAAGGAACGATGTTTTTCAATAAAAGATGCAAACATTTTTTGAATGACATAAATGAGCGCTGAATAGAACATTGTTAGAAAGGAATCAGAAAAGTAAACAAACGCATCCATTTCATCAAATTTATTCAAAAAAAAAAAAAAACGTGACGAAAGAAGATAGAATGGAGAGCAAATGTTCGATTGAAATTTTGACGTAAATTTCATGAGCTATTTATGCCGAATATGTATATCTATGACATGTGGGAATATTTTGGATTATCAACAACGAAATATCTTGCAGCGATTGATTTCAAAGAAATCTAACTGAACTGAATTGACATTCACTTGATTAATCAATTGATTCAAAGCACAGGGAACAGAAACAAAAGGATCAAAGAGCATAAATTAAAGAGATGGAACTGATTAAGAAAAAATCGGAATGAAAAATATCTTTAAAACTTCAAACTGATCGACATGTAAGCGCAATCTCTCCAAAATTTAGCAGTCACTATGATGGAATTTATAATTTGCATTAGTCAGCTAACTTTTTTTACGATGTCCCTGCAAATGTATAGTTATGCTAACAATTGTCTATACCTGAGTTGCTGTCATCCTGCTTTGACAGATTTATTTACTTTTCATCGTTGCCTGACAATTTTATGTAATGAAACATCTCGGATTTTGTAAATTTACGAAATTGGACTGATAATATAGTCTGAATTTTTCGTCAGAAAAAAAAATTCTACTTTAAAACTCTTCAGTCTAGAATGCAGAATAGGTAAAGTTCGAAAAAGTTTGCTTTTAGGGACTTCAACTAAAAAATTATGAATACAACTTTTATTTATTTCATTATTATGCAAAGTTTGAATTCTTCCATTTCATTTATTAGCTAATTTATTAGTTAGAAAAACTTTTTATAACATGTTCTTTCTTACTGCATACTATAAAGCAACATCAGTAATTACGTAGGTATTTTTAAAAACAAAGTTATTACCTTCTTATACATCACTTTAATTAGAATTATTTGGAAATGAAACGAAAGGAATGATTTAAAGATTAAAACGAAATTTGATCTTGTGAAAAAGGTTTTCAGATATCGTTCAAATTATAATTTTGCTCTTAAATTTTCAAATAATTGGAAAACAGCACTTATCATTAATTATTGATATAGTGATGACAAAGACGTTGCCAATTAATATAACACTGACAACAGCAGTTAATGATGATAGTGATAAGGAGAGTCATATCAACAAACGAAGATAATGCAGGGAAATGAAGCAGTGAAAGAATAAAAGTAAATAACATTTTGTTTGAATCAGCCGTTAATATAAAGCAAACAAATAAATAAATAATATATAAATAAAGATATATAAGCGAAAGGGACGAATGAATTAGAAGAAGAAGCGGGAGTAACTTACGTGGGTTTCACTTTTCTCGTAATCAATCCTCTCGTATTTGAAAGACGCACATTAAAGCGCAATGACATGCGGAATAAAGCTTTAGAGATAAAGCCTGCAATAATCTTACTGGTCTATAGAAGAGAGATAATCAGTATATCGAACACTGATATCGCCGATATTTGTTGTTGAAACGTGTTTTTCATTCTGCTCTCGTATTCTCTTTATTATCTGCATATTAGTCTACTATTGCTATACCTAACTTTTCTTTACACCTTTTGAAATTGAAAAAAGCAAGGAACTGTATGTTTTAATATAATATATGCTATTCTGTTAATTGTTAAATTTCAATATACTTTAAAATTCGAAATTTCATACATTTCAAAACACTTACATTTCTAAAATTCATTTACATTTCTAAATACTTACATTTCTAAAATTCATTCATAAATTTTTCTAAAATTCATTTTACATTTTACATTTTTTACATTTCTAAAATTCATTCATAAATTCATGAGCTGATGAAAACAGCATTTAAGCTATGCTCAACGAAAGTGAAGCTAATATTCTGTTGATCTTGCGATCCACCAAGTCTAAAATTCCATACTAATTTACTATCCATTTCAGACTCCCATTCTGTATTTTGAAATTGTTGAGGATTGTTTCATAACTTTTTTATTCACAGTTTTTATCTGAATCCTTTCTAAAGCCATCCAGAAGTTTTAAAAAAGAAAACGAGGAAAGGGAAGAAACTGTCAGATGATAAGTATTAAAAATTTAGAAAGAAACGATCACCTAATCCATTCATTTTTTATGCCAATAAAATTAAGTGTTTTATCGTTTAATTCAAACAGTTTATGAATATTGACATCTCATGCTAACTTCTTGTTTCTAACTTAATCTCAAAATAATCATTATTTTGAGAATGATGAAAGATTAAGAAATGAACAATACTGAACCATGACTATTTTTATGTCAACCAAAATTTTGAGAAGAATTATTCATTTTGGTAAAAAGAATGGAAAAAATGGGATCATGATTATTATATTTTTCATTAACGTATTGTTTCAATTCATGCTAATATATTTCATCCAAAATGTTGCTAAAATAAATTTCCTTACTTAGTAAAAATTGCGGATTAATGAGAAATCGGACAAAATTGGTAAACAATATTGAGAATGAATTTCAAGCGTATGATTGATAGACTTACCATTGCAAAATGCCCGGCTTATCAGTATGAGTTCGATGAAAATTTTCTTATGAAAAGCATATCAAAGTGTGTTGAAATGTGAAATAAAGCTTAACACCTCAGGATACATCGATTTCTTAAAGTGGCGTTCAAAACAGCTGATTAGACTGAGGATCATAGGAAACTGACAATGTTGTTGATAGCACATTGATTAAACACTAACAATGCTTATGTACAGCTGATTACAATTGAACGAAATCATTCAAGAGAAATTATGCAAGATTAATTTCCTTTATCTTATAAAGAAAAATAGAGTTTACAAAATTTTTAACTGTAGGATTTCTTTATTAACTAAATTGGCAATTTTTGACAGTACCTTTAAATATATTCTTTACCAGTATTTCATTCTTCAAAGTTCTTTAGCTTAAGAAGATACGAAGCATCAAAAATCCTTAGGTAAAGGAGAAGTAGGCGTGCCAAACTTGTTGACCTCTTTAATCCTTCTCCAATTTCAAAAATGACCTAAACTTTCGAATCTTTTCTTGTTCGATTCAATTTCCGTTAATTTTCATACTTTAACATAAAAAATTTCAAATTCCAAGTAACTTTTTAAAGCAAAAAAAAAAGAAAAAAAAAATGTTAGCAGAGCTTGCAATAATGTGTGTTGCTATCTCATGTAACACTTGTCAGTGCAGTCTTAATCAAATGATTTATTTGTTTATTAAAAAAATAGTTTTTTACCTATTTTTCAAGTTTCTTCCAACTTCGAATTTAAAACTAAAAAAGATTTCCTAAGCAAATAACAAATATCGAAGCAAAAGTTACAGATGTTTCGAAAAATTGAGGATATAAATTACAATTGCAATTAAAACATGCAAAAATGAGGAGAAATCCGATTGAATTTTCCAATGTGCTTCATGACATTTGCACAGTTTTACTTGAAATTTTATATTATTGTATTTTTATATTCACTTTTATATACACGTAAAATTCTTTTGGATTTCATCAAAATATTGGTTTCCATTCTGTTTTTAAACGTTAAGTTTTGATTCTGCTCTCTGTCAATATATCCAAAGTTTTTGAAAAACTGCCAAAATTTATTAAGAATCAAAGTCCCAAGGACGAAGCATGACATTTATTTTAAATTTATGTTTTTTAATTAGAATATCACAATCGTTTGTTTGAATTCACAAATTCTATCTTTTATGGCGGATGTCAACATAGGATGAATGGAAAGAATTATGCAGGAGAGATTTAAAATAAATTTATTAATGAAAAGAAATTTGTGTGTGGCTATAATCATCAAAAAAAAAAGGAAATAAATTGCAGTGAAAAAATAAGAAATAAGAAGTGGAAAAGACAACATAGTAATATTACTGCGTAAAACTGCATTTCTCATTAGTAATCGAATATTTTGCAAACATGAGCATGCAATGCATGCTCATGTTTGCAAGAAAAAAAGCAATCAAAATTGTTATTTCTTATATTAACACAAACCAATCAAAAATCAAAAAAATCAATCAGAAAAAAAAACAAGCAAAATAATATTACTACATTTCACAAAATACATAAAAATAATATTAGCATTCTTGAATTATCATGTTTCCTGTCTATTCTATAATTTGATTGAAGTTAATTAACAATTTATAATTTTATTAACTTCGTTCTTCATCTAATTGCTAATAACGATTTGTTTATAGTCACAATGAATAGTTAGCATATAAATAAGACTGTAATTGAATAATCCTACAGCTGTTTTTTAATCATCTTATCTAGTAAGTATGCAATTCAAATTTCTTTCATGAAAATCACTCTTATTACCTTGATCTGGTAATCCTGATGGAACATTTGATAAGAAATGTCTTTTAGATGTCACTTTGCACTTTAATACACAAAGGTGACACTATTCGTATGTCTGGTCGGACATAACAGTGATTTATCTGAAAAATGTGGTGCCATTCGTTAAGTGAAATAAATTATGTAAGCAAACAAATTACTGGCCGTAAAATCACACTATTAAATAAGCATACTCGATTGAAAGCAATCGAAAAATATGAAAGTTTCAATTATTTAATAATTTTCGGATGGATTTAGCTGAAATATGTGATCGCTGAAATCAGTAAGAAGTACAGATGAAATCATATTTGTTGACAACTAAATTATCAATGCTACTCAAAGACACGAGAGATAACTGATTTCAATTTTATTATCAACTTTCAATTTCTGCCCAAAAATTGAATATCATATAAGAAATTGCATTAATTCCAGTGAAAATATTCTTATTTTCTATTGAAATAATCTTTTTGTTGAATGCTACTAATTGCTAGCACTTTACTTATATGAAAGCACTGATTTCAAATCAGATCGAATCAGAAAGTTTTTCATAAGATTAAGAAGGAAGCAAAAATAGATGCCTCACTGAATCATTTCCTGTCTTGCATGCATGCATGAGACAGAAAATGAGGGCAAACTCGAAACGGTCGTAAATGCTTATCAGATCGCAAGCAAATAATTGAATCATACCCTTTATAAGAAAGATAAGTAGATGGTAATTCTTGGCTTCATCATTCATCAAATGGAAAAAAAGGGGACTAGGATGATGACGGACTTCGCATTGCAGCATTTAAACCAATCATTTTGAATAATAGTCGCTCATTTCCTTTCATCAGTCATTTTCTTACCATGCATAGATTTGCAACTGGACTTGTATTTGAATATTGGATGTAAAAAAAGTATTATTGATCAGTTAGACCATTTATGATTACTGGAAAAAGCTTCATTTTTGGCTTTTTCTGGCTTATGAATCGTATTCGAGACTTCAAAAATACTCCATAGATATAGACAATAAGTTAAAGTTAGAGTTCTAGGCATTGAAAAAATAGAAATATTTTACTTGGTCATTCATTCAACAATTTCTCAAAAATATTTCAGATTTCATAATAACAATAATAAACACAAAACAGATATCACAAAGACCAATTCTTCTACTGAAAAGTAATCAGTCATTGACACAATAATTTATTTGCATACGAATTGAGGTCGAATTTTAGTATTAAAAATAGGAAATTATAGTAGAATTATAATCGGTATGCTTTGCATTATTATGGAACAATTACAGGGATCGAAAAGAGGAAAGGGAGGAGAGAGGTAATTATTCGATTTATATCTTGAATTGATGTGACGCTGTGATG
>JAOVVO010001179.1:0-14793 GCA_028564675.1 Onchocerca lupi | reverse complement strand
TTATTATTATTATTATTATTATTATTATTATTATTATTATTATTATTATTATTATTATTATTATTATTATTGTTATTATTATTTGGCAGTAATTACACACTTTTCTACTCATCATTGTTTGAAATTCATTTTAGAAATTTTTCGTATAATTTATTGAAAGATTAATTAACCAACTTATTTCTAGTATACTTCATCTTTTAAGATTCAATCTTGAATCTAATGTTGACTTATTGAATTTCTGTCAAATCAAAATATCATATTTTTTTCGCTTTAATTATTACTACATTAAGAAATTTTAAAAATTATTATAATCGATCAATATTTATAATTATTCTAACATTCATGATCACAATTAATCAATTGAAGAAAACAGAAAGATGAATTTCAACGGATATTAGTCGAAAAGTGTTGGAAATTTTGTCACATATAGCTTACTTTACTCAAACACAAGAAGAGCCTAAGTCTTTGATTGATCAAAAAAAAAAAATAAAATAAAATAAAATAAAATTATGGAAGAATAATTGAAATATTTATTGATACTAACTGATTTACATTTATCATTGGCATAGAATTGACAATAAATTGAAATAATAATTATTTATGATATTAAAATTTTGAAAAATAAAACAGCAAATAGAAAAATCCAATTTGAAACAATGAAAACTTCAATTTTCGAATTAGAAACAATTATTTTCAACGTTTTATTTCTTCTGTTAAAGTACTCACTTAAATTTTATCAGTTCTTTTCAAACGTTTCCATGGTTATTTCTAATAAAAAATTTGCAACCGCAGAAATTTAAAGAAAACGGCAATTATCGCTCTTATCAAAATAAAATTAACTGGTTTATTTATTTTCATCTTTCTCAATATTTCACTTAATATTACTCTTCTGAAGAAGAAAATTAATTTTTAAAAATCAATTTTGATATCAAAAAAATTTTCTCATAGATTTTTTAAAATAATTATTAATAATTTTTTTAAAACAAAATTAATTTTTTTAAAAACCATATATATATAATCATCAGAAACTATGAATAATTAAAAAATATTAAGAGAGATCATAATAACTTGATAACAACAATTATTGCCAACATTTTAGAGTAGAAATTTGAAATGATTAGTGAAAAAAAAAAAGAAAAGGATTTGAATTGTGTCTAAATGTGACAAAAATATTAGTCAACTTACCAGTAATTGAAATAAATTTCTTATCTGAAATTGGAATTTCTAAAAAAAATATATAGAAAGCGATAAGATAGTTTTAATCCAACTTCAATTCATTCAAATTAATTAAAAAAAAAAAAAAAAACTGCAGGGATAACAAAATGAAAATGCATAAGATTAGATTGAAATTGGAAATGAAATGAACAAAAATTGGATTGGAATTAAAAATAATCCAATATTTGATGCATAAAAAAGAAGAAGAAAAGGAAAGAAAAAAAATTTTTTGAAGATAATATTGTGGATGCTTGAATAATTGATGGAAACATGTAATTGTTCATATAAAGCGAAAATAAAATAGCTGAAGCGGAAAAGATAGTTGAAGGAAAGAATGATTGGATTTTTGGATTGATTTAAAGTGCATGAAAAATATATGAATTTGCTTGCTTATGAGTAAGCCGATTTTATCAGAAATATTCATGGAAATATTCGAAAAGAAAGAAATAAATTATTGGAAATTATAAACTTAAAGAATGTATCGTTGATTTTGAAATATCAAATACAGAAAATTGATCAAAACTAACTAAATGAATAAAATATATTATAGAACTAAAATAAATAAGTTTTGTTGTGCTAATTCAAATTTTAGCTTCAACTGGCTCAGTTACAACATATCAAAGGCTAATTAATTAATTAATTTTTGTTCAGTTAAAAACACTGGAACAAAAATTATTTTATTATTACAAGAAGAATTAAAAATATATATGTAGCAGTAGCTTTTTTTATTTTTTTAAAAAAAAAAGTACAAAAAATTTTTGTGCAGTAGTTATTAGTTTTAGTCATCAAGATTTTCAATCTAGTTTTTTTTTTTTTTCAAGTTTTTCGTTTTTTTTTTCTTTTTTTGACTTTTTATTATAAAACATATCGAAAAGTTTAATTTAACTATCGATTAATTTTCGTTCAACTACAATATAATATAAGCTTAATTAATTAATTATTTATTAACTTTTTATTTTTATCTTTTTGCAATAAAATGTAAAATTTTCCATCTAAAATATTTGATGAATTATATTCATTGCAATATTATGATACTAATTTACTATCATATTTTCTTCTATTTTAATTAATAATAATAATTTATTTGTTCAATTACAATATATTGAAAGCTTGCAAAAAAAAAAAAAAAGAAAAATTGAAAAAATGCATTTAAACAAATTTACTTAAAAGATTCATTCAAAAAAAAAATTAGCAAAATAATATTTCACTTCTTTTGTATTTTCAGAAAAATTTGAACGCTTCAAAAAATTTTAGTTTTAAAAATTTTAAATTTAGAAAGAAAAAACAAAAACTATTTTCTAGACATTGGAATTTTGCATATCTATTTCCACTGAAATGCTATTTATTTTAGTCTCATATTATTTGTCGTATTACTCAAATTACTCCTTGAAAACAGAGCTTTTTCTGCAAATAAATTTCATTAGAAAATCAATATTAGCTAATATATGAGCTATTGCAAATGCTATTGTAATCACGATTGAAAATTGAAATTGTTGCAACAAGAGAAAAGGGAAAATGCAAAATTTTATAATCATGATTAAATCACAATAAACCAAGAATAATTCATGAAATTTATCATGATAAAATCTAATTTTAACATGATATTAAGTTCCAAGCAAGCAAAAATATTTAAAGAATAAATGAAAAAAAAAAGAAAAAAGGACTCATTTTACATCAACTTTTCAAAATAAAATTTTATTCACGTCATTTACCATATAAATCAAATTATTCCATTAACATAAAAGTTTTCGCATCAGTAAGTTTCATAATATCAAACTGCTTTTTTTTTTTTTTTTTGATCATTTAACTTTTAGATTTTTTTTTTTCGCAATTTAGATTTAAATTTATCTTCCTGAAATTTCATTAAATTTCTTCAATATATCATCATTAGCTTTAAAATTATGTTTATCAAATATTTTAATCAATCAGTATCACCAAAAAGAAAATTAATTCACATTATAATTTAATTGAAAATACTTATTCTTAAATTATTGTTGCGAGAAGTATACGATTTGCAAAAATTTCTTTCTTTTGCTTCTTTCGCATTTTTTCAATACTTTTTTTTTTTTAACGTATCTCTAAATAATCGATGATTTAAAAAAAAAGAAAAAAAAAAACTGAAATGAATGATTTTTGAAAGAAATATCACTCAATTTTTTTTTTTTTTTTTGTTTATAATTTTCTCTAAAATTGACATCATTCTCAAAGCTAGAAATAAGAAATGCCCAAATAATATCAATTTTATCAGTATTTTTTTATGAATAAATTTTTCTTTGTAATATTTCATATATTTATGATTGAAATTTCAAGTGATTAAATGATAAAGTAATAGGAATTTTTTGAAATGATCATATAAAGATAAATAACTTGAATAATAACAAAATAATAAATGAAATGTTGGAGATAATAATTGTTGAATTTAATGTAATTTTTTATACATATTTAAATTTTTTTTTTCCATCTATACAAGTTAATAGAAATAATAAATCAAATGGATTTTGTTGAAAACGGAAATAAGATATGCATATATGAGTATCATATCATTAAATATTTAATATATATTAATTAATAATTAATATATTTTAATATGTATCTGACTCCATTATGTAATATGAGAAATGTATTTGGCTTAATAACATTGATTATACTTTCAGAATGACATTCATTAATCATTTTTATCAGTAATACATAATAATCAGCTAAGCTCTTTTTTATTGGATTAATTGGCTCATTTTATTAATGATAGCTTTATGGGTGTCAAGCAAAAAGAGATCATCGAGATTAATGATCACTTTTTGTTCTCTTATTTTTGAAGCTATCATTGATAGAATATCATTATGATTAATGATCACTTTGTGCTATTTATCTGTAAAGCTATCATTGATAAAATAAATTGCTGACTACTTATTGAGGCAATAGCAGTAAAGAAAAACTTAGGGAAAAACTTTTCTACAATTAGTTATGCATAGATATTTAATAACATTTCTTATTTTCAAAAATTTGTTGATTAAAAATTGATGAACAAAAAAAAAAATTTTTAAAGCATGATTAAGTTAGATTATATTTGAATTTGATATCTAACAAGCAATAGAACGAAAGAAATCAATAAATTATTGAAATTTTGTTTTGTAATTGAATAAGATATAAATTCAAATTTAATTCAAGTCCAAAAAATTCAATGAAATTTACAAATGTTCATATATTTTTTTGAGTTCACTATGAAATAACAACTTTTAATCTAATAGTCAAAAATTTCATTTTCCCTGCTAGAAAAAAAAAATTTTTTTTTTTTTAGAATTTTAGGAAGAAAAGAATGGATGAGAAAGTGAAAATACAATTTCGCTTCGTACTTCCGTGAACTAATGCAATTAACATTTGTCTATTTTCACTCAGTTAAAATTAATGTCGTAAATTATAGGAAAGAACTTGCAGCCATAAAAAAATTAGCCTTTTCAATTAATTTTTTGCAGAGAAATTTAAATTGTTATTTAGTCTAAATACCATATTCCATTCTTCCGCAGTAAAAGCGAAATAATTCGTTATGATTTATATTCATCGAACAAAATGACGAGAAAGATGAAAGGAAAGGGAAAAAATTCATATTTTTAATGATTTTAGAATAAAATTTGAAAATTTTGAAACTATTTTGTTTGATTCACATGTAATGATTTTTATAATATTTCATTTTTTATTAAATTTTTTCAAACTACAAACTTTGAGCAATTATTTATTAGAATAGAATAAATATTTCTAATCTTCCAGAAAAAAAATAAGCAAAAAATGAGGAGAAGAGAAAACTTTTGAAATTTTTTGAAGAGTCATTTGATTTTTTAAAATACCTGCTTGAAAGTATAAAATTTTCGACACTTAACTTTTGGTATTCAAATAATTTTAGCAAAGGAATCAAAAATCTTTTTTTTTTTCTGAAATTTTACAAACTGGTATTTGAATTTTTTTTCTTTTTTACAAGTATTTTTGGTACATTTATTGCTGAAATCCAGTAGTTTTGCTCAAGATTAGATTAGGCTAACATTTATATTTATTTTATTTTATATTTATAATTTTTATTTCATTTTTATATATATTTCTTCTTTATTTATATGTAGGAATCTTGAAAATTTTGATTCTTCACTTCAAGACGAGAAAAATTTTATAGTATAAATGATAAAATTTAAAAAGTTAGTTTAACATTTCCAAAAGATAATTCAATTCGAAAAGATTTTATTTCAGTTTTTTATAAACAGTTTTCTTATGCTTCATTGAAATAATAATTATTAAAATATCGTCTGACATTTATTTATTTCAATTTTCATGTGCTAGTAATAAATTTGTTTGTAAGGAAATTGTTCCATTTGTTGTTGTTTAAAAATGCCTTTTTAATTAGCTTTTTGCACAATTAAATTTTATCATCTAATTTCATTACAGTTCTGATTGTAAACAATAATGATTTAATAATGATCGATGAAATTCAGATTTGAAAATAAAAATGGTAATATTGGTAGCAATATAATTTAAATATATACAATTTTTATTTCTTTTTTTGCTTATTGTATTTATTCTAATTTTATTTATAATTTAATTGGTAATCTTCTGTATGTTAAATATTTTCATTTTAATGATAATAATCTAAATTAGTGTATAAGTCTTGGATATATTTCCCTTATCAGTAAGAGAAAAATTTTAAGATGATACGGATAAGATTATACTGAAATTTGAAAACATGACAAAGTTTTACAAATGTCAGCAGCAAAAGTCAATTGATTCTCGAACAAAAAGTTTTCGATATCGGTTGTAATATAAGAAAATTCTTGTCTTGTTTGTAAAATTCTTCAAAAAGATTAAAATTATAGCTATCAATGAATCGATAATTCTATTTTAAAGGATCATTGATCAGCGAATGAAATATCTAATGTTAAGCTTCAGCTATCTATTGGATTCTTCATTGAAATAAATAAATGTCAGAAAATATTCGAATTGAATCTTGAACTGAAAATAAAAAAAAAAAAATTTGAGGGAAATGCGAGTAAATTAGTTAGGAATGAAAAATAATTATAAAGAGTAGCAGGATTTATAAGCCTGAATATTTAATCAATCATGAGCAACAATATAAATGGCCAATTTTACGATTCAATTTTACTGTTAAAAAGCATATAATAGCAGAAGGTAATGAAGGATAATATCAAATTATTAGAGCTAAATTTTGATAACAAGAAAGCAATGCTTTTAATTTTTTGAATTTATGCTATAATTTTTTAATATATATTTCAGCTATAAGTTATATAAATTTTTATGTCAACTTATACTTTAAAGTACTACTAAACAAACCAAATCTCCCGACAATCAAATCATTCAAATTAGTTTATTATAGCAAATATTCTGAAAAGCACATAATATGATTCAACAAAAAAATATTCAAAAAAAAAAAAAAAATGAAAAAGAATTTTGAAAAAAAGTAAAGAAGGAAAAATTTAGTAAGATTTAAATTAAATTTTCTATATTGACAATTTAACAAAAACTTGTTCATACTTTAGCTAAATGAGAAAAATTGTAAATTTATGTTTAAATTAATGAAATAAATTAAAAAATTTCGAAAATTATATCGTATGTATTCATTTAATTGTATTTTATATAAAAAAATTTGCATCAACCAGCTTTTTTTTGTTTCCTACCGTTTTAAATTTGTGCCTAGAATTTTTTTCTACATTTTCTTCAAATATTTTGATGAAACTATTTCGATCGATTTTATTTTGTTAAAATTGGAGGAAAAAATGAAAGAAGAAAGAAGAAAGAAAATTTGGAAATATATAAAAGTTTACCATAAATTTGCAAAGCAAATAATAAAATAAAAAGTAAATAAGTAGGAAAACTATGCTGTATTCTGTAAATTAAATTTCCTTCCTATTTTCTTCCCTTCTTTCATTGTTATCGATAAAAAGCAAAAGATATCGCATGTCATTTTTCAATAAATCATTAATTTTATGTACAAAAGGAGAAAGAAAGAGAGAGAGAGAGAAAGGAAGATTTATCGAAAATGGCTAATTTCATATGAAATTAATTGAAAAAAAAAAAAAAAAGATTATTTGCATGAAAAATGTCGTAAAAGATAAAATTAATCCAACGTAAAAAAATAAGATTACTTTAGTTTATTGAAGTACTGGAATAATTAATTATATGCAGTATATTTTTTTTTTTGATTTGAAATTTTAATTTTTGACAAATAAAGGTAATTTAATTGTTCTGAAAGTTAAAATTTTGATAATTTAAAGGTAATTTAATTATTTAATTTTCTTTCTTAATTTTCTTAATCTAATTGTTTAAATATTTTAAACCTACCTATTCATGTTTTACATCTTTCAATGGGAAAAAAGAATAAAATAAAATATTTCGACCTATTATCACCATCTAAATATCCAATTTGTTATTTTTCTTTAATGTTTCATTTCTTCTTGTTATTTAAATATTTCATTTATTATTATTATTTAAATATTTCATTTTCATCACTCCTAAAATATTCAACTTATTATCAATGCTAAAATATTGAATTTGTTATCAGTACTTAAATATTGAAATTGTTATCAATTTTGTTAAATTTGAGCAATATCAATTGTTCGAAAATATTCACTAATGCATGTCATCAAGTATTATGTAAATGCAGTAAAATTAGATTAAATAAAAATGATACCATAATTGAAGCAAAAATGACATACAATGAATTCAAATTATTTAAACTACTCAAAAGTTACCGTTTTTTCTTCACCAAATTTTTTATTATTCAGATTCGTGAAAAAAGCGAATTTAATGCATGAACTGCATCAATTTTTAATGCCAACCACGTTTTAACTATTTGAAATTAAAATTAAAATCAAGAAGTTTCAGTAATTAAATTTTTGCTATGTACTGTTGTGATACACTTTTTCGTTCGTTATTACTGCAATTTATATAATACAAGAAAAAAAACTAACTGAAAATATTGTATAATCAAAGTAGATAGATCAATGTCTTTGTGTATTTCAATTTAAAATTTTGATAAATTGTATTATTTTGAATTAAAATTGACAAAGAACTCCAAAATGTTGCAAATATAATGAATTATTTATTGCAAAAATTTCATCCATAATATCGAAATAACAATAAGAATGTGCGCGAATATATGTGTTAATTGGAAAGATCTAATTATGAGCGCTTTTTATTGAAACAATATAAACAAACTGTTACAATAATATAACTCATATTGTCTGCCAAAAAAATTTACTTAATAAATTTTGAACAAATTTGCAATGTTCAAATAATAATTTTGACAATAGACAGCATATAGTGATGAAAAAATGGACGACTGTGATAAAGTGTGTAGTTTTAACGCTTCTTTTTCTCGATAGCTTAATTATAGCTAATTTAAGTAAAAATTAATGAATGGCTAACTTAGCTAAGTTTGCCGATTCTTTCTGCTAAAAATTTAGATTTTTTTGCACATTAAAATTATAGACTATAATTTAAAAAAGTATGCGATACATGTAATTTTCTGATGGGAAGAAAAATTATGTCATATAATCTTTCATGTTATTACTATCATTTTTTGTAAATAGTATAGCATAAAATTCTGTTATTTACTTCTCAATTTTTACTTTAATTGAAAAGCATTAACTTAAAAAAAGAAATACAAAATGATTAGTTTTTTTCGATTTAAATAAAAACTGATAATTAAAATATTAAATTGAAGCAGTAGGTATTAGCAAAAACATAGCCAATTGCAAAATCAGTACTTCAGAACAGTTAGTGAGTGAATTTACAGGATGATAATAAGCTATTGTTGGATTAGCCAAGGATTTCCGGTACCTTTATAATATCGACCACTTTTTGGATTTGGTGACTTTGTCGTAGTGGTGAAAGAATTCAGTAATTTTGTCGGACTGGTCAAAAAATTGCTTGCCTGTGATAACGATCTGGGATATAAATACCGCTGATATGAAGGATAAATCCCTAAATTATCGTATCTACCGATTACAGCACCTATATTACCGTACACACCAAATATACCACCTATATTACCGTATCCACCGTCTGCGTTACTGTATCCACCAAAAATACCGCCCGCATTTCCGTATCTACCATATGCACCGCATGTGTTACCATACCTACCGGATGTACCGCATGAATTACCGTATCCACCAAATATACCGCCCGTGTTACCATATACATCAAAAAAGTGGTCTGAATTATAGTATCCATCAAAAATACTACGGTCATATCCCCATAACGAATGTGGAGAATAAAGGCCAGCTGAAAATATTTCAAATTGTAAATTAATTGATACATATAGGAAAATTTTTTTTTAAAATTATTGATTTTGAATAAAAATTTTTGACTAAAAAATTGAAATTTATTGATACCTCCACCATGAGCAATTCTAGGATAGGTAATCCATGAATTACCAGAGCCTATATAAGGCATATCACCGGTAAGAGCTTTCAAACCAAGAATGCCTCCCACTGCGATAGTATTTTTCATAAAAAATGTAAAATATAAGATGATTTGAAAACCTGAAAAAGAAAATAATAAAATTTTAGTCTAACAGTTTAAGTAACTATTCAAATTGAAATTTATAAGATTTGTACTTATATATTATGAAATATATATATAATATTGAAAAAGCAAATTTTTCAAATTCAAAACTTGAGTAATCCAGAGTAATCCATATCAAAAGTGCTTTATTAATTTTTTTTCTTTTTTTGCACGAAATTTAATCATATATATTCATATGCATTAAAAGCAATATTCATGAAAATTGTGTGTCATCTAATTATTTTAACAAATTATTTTTTTTTTTTGCATAATTTAATACATCTTAAAATACAATTGAAACCTTCAAATTCTGACTAATTTTGCAAACAAAATTTCTAAATTACTTTTTTAATTAAAAGACTTTAGTAATTTATATTCAGTTTATCTATCAAATTTATAGTTTCATAATCAAACGAAAAAACTAACCGAATTTGCTTGAACAACAACGATACATGCTGAAGAAGTATAATATTATTTGAGAAGAATTAATGTGTACGATGCCAATCAAAGAGTACCACTTCTTTACTTTATGCGTAAAATAAATTTTAGACGCTTCTTCTTTTTTCCTTTCCCTTTCAAATTATTTTCATTTCTATTATCATTTTTCTATTTATGATTCATTTTAATCAAAAATTCAAGTTTTCTTGAATTCCAAAAAAAAATTCAAGTTTCCTTAACATTTTAACCTCCTTTTTACTATTTATTTATTCGTCTTTTCTGTATTAAAACCAAATATTTTTCCTATTTGATCATTCACTTGTTTTGCTTCTATTTGATTTTGTTAAAAAGGTCAAAAAAAAAAAGTAAAAATAAGAAAAAAACTAAAAAAGAAAAGAAGCAAAAATTTTTTGTAAAAATTAACGAAAAATATTTCAGTCGCAATAAAAAAAAAAAAAAAAAAAAGAGAAAAATGACAAAATAAATATACCAATTATCTCACCTGTTAAGTTTAGAAAAATTATTTGCCATGTTATCTTTTTTCTTTCGATAATTTCTGCGCATAAACATGACGAGAAAAAAGTGCAAAATTTAGTAATAATTGAAATAAAAAAAAACTAGTCATTTCTAGTTCAAATTTGATGAGCATAATTATCTAATTTATAATATTCGGTACTTTTTTTTTTTAAGTGAAAATGAAACGATGCATTTGAAAAAATATGTTTTTATGCAAAAAAAGAAGAAAAAGGCAAGAATTCATTTAGTAGTTTACATAATATTGAAACAGGAAAGGAAAGGAGTAATTCAATATATTCCAATAATATGTTATTTCCATTTCAATGACTTTCATTGTTGAGCAATAATTGCAGAGATTTTGCTAAATTCCATAGCATATTTTTTTAAGGATACTTTTTTACGCTTAAATTGATAACTATTTTACACAGTTTTTTGCTGAATCTTTTGATTATACATAATAATTCTGAAAATTTATAATGCCATTTGATGAGTCAACGTGCGGCCTGTCTAGCTAGTCTATGTAAATAAAAATGCAATGTTCGTTTCTCCAAAATCTTAAATCTTCAAAAGTTCTTAAATACGCATTTATTTTAGTTCAAAATCTAAGATTTTCGGAAGTTCTTACTTATTGCTTTGGAATTTTGACCATTACATTTTAATAAGCGCATGTTTTCATGTACTTCTTATATTGTTGTAACTCAGTTTGGTTGAGTGGAAAAAAAGGAAAAAGCGCGCGTTTCTAATGCCAGGTTGTATTAATTACACAATGCTCATGGATAGAATTATTTTTTTATCCATTGTCTGTGTAGATATAGAGATTGATGGCTTGCCGATTCCAGAACACGCAAATATGTCCATGTGAGAAGCAATTTGTTTCTAGATCTAAACGGGTGTAATTATAATGATTGGTGCTGAGCTTTGTACGCCATTCAGATTGGGAATTGCAACTTCCTAAATTGAAATGGCACATCTGTGGAATCATTGTTATGCGACGAATGAAGGCATCTCTAGCTTTGAAAGGTCCTGTCAAGTTCGACCTCTACGACAATGCTCATTAATTTTTTTACTGCAACCCAAAGTGCCGTTGCAAAGTTTCAACTAGTTGATATTTCGCACCATGATAATTGGAATGACGATTTTCAATTTCAGCACGAGTTTTGACATCTCTGGCAGATTGAATGAATTAAGAAATTCTATTGAATAATTAACCGCTTCACTTGCTTCCATAAAAATGTCGGCGGACAAGCATATACGACTATTTCTACCGCAATGTCCATGTACTATATTTTTCGTACAACTTCATGGAAATCCCTTCCGACTTCAGCATCGGATATCCAGAAACACATTACATTGTCGAGTTAGTTTGAAGTGATTTGTTATAAAATCAGATTAGTAGAAGTGGATATGGCATTCCTCTCTTTTGCTAGTTTACTGGGTATATCCAGCAACGCACAAACCAAATACTCCATATTTTATCATGAAATCCATCAGTGATTTTAGCTTCCATCTGAAAACATCTGTTGTGATTTCATACTAGTCATCGGCGATTGTCAAAGCAGTAAGAGTTTTTGTATATCTTCCTAAGCTGGATTACATGTAAATATAATGAATAGATCTGAATGCATGCGGACTCAAACTATCATCAGCCATGTTGTAGCGAAATGCAAGGCGATTTTAATCGCGTGATTGCTGAACACGAAGTCATATTTGACGCTGATCTGCTGTTTGTCGCTGACGTCTTTCAACCACCCAGCATATCGCGTTCATTCCGTTGAGAACGAAGCAGATCTCAAGTTGCGGAACAAGATCGCTGTGCTCGCAATCGCGCATCAACAAGTCTGGCTGTACATCTCTCTAGTGTGCTTCCTCGGCATGCTTTTAAGCCGTTCTTTGTCTCTTTCGCTTTTTCGCTGAACGTGATCGCCTTGCTAACAGTCGTGCCTGCTCAAGTCTGGCTGCACGTCGCTCTGCTGTTTCCTCGTTGCGTATTTGAGCCATCTATCTTCTTCACTCGTTCGCTGATACCCGTTTTTCCTCGGTTTGATTTGCAATTAATGATTGCTTTCGTTCCGCTGCGCGAATAAGACGAACTAAGTTTGATCTGCAAAGAATTATTGGATGGATTCAAATAGATCGATTGCACCCAGGCTGTTCCCGAAATTGACCTCTGATTGAACTTGAGCTTGAAACTGCTCAATAGAATTGTTAGAGTGTTGCTATTGTTCTGTTAGTTTGAAAAATTTTATATAGTACAAAGAGATAATAGTAGTCGTAAATGTTCGTTTATTTAAAGTATTAAGTCCCCGAAAGTTCTTATCAATTACTTTGAAATTTTGATAGGACGTTGCATTGGAATACGAGCATATTCGGTAAAATTACATATCGAGCATTGCATACCGAAGGACATGTCTGCTTGTAGAAAATAAACGTGCCCAGTAGATTCAATCTGCTCACTTAATTTTACCTGTCATACCTGTGACAGGTAAAAAAGTAGATATATTTAGATACAAATATGCCTCTCGAATTTATAACTCTTTTAATTTGAGAGCAATCGATGGAGAGGTTGTCAAATTCATGTGAGAAATACCAGCAACGAAGATTTACATTTTTATTTATATAGATAAACTTAAAAATGTGTTTTTTAGGTTTCTTTTTTCCAAGAATATGAATTTTCATCGAAATTAAATTTTATGCATGAAAATTCGCATTATACATTTAAATAAAATATATAAACAGATAACAATAATAAAGATAATAGAAATAAATAAACACAAAAACACAAAAAACACAAAAATATATAAACAGATAAAGCCTGAGTGTAGAGAATGTTGAATTTTTTTCCGAATATTTGAACTCATTTGAAAGTTAATTTTTTCTAGCTTTCAATGTACAACTAAAATAGAATTGCTTTCGCTTATATGCTCAAAAATTTCTTTTTACTTCAGACTAGTTTAAACTAATCAAACTAAAGTTTTTCCTTTCATTTCAGACTATTTTAGAAACTAATTAAACTAAAGTTCCGGTGAAGAAAGGATAGAAGAAATCAGGTGGCAAAGCAATATTAATGGTTGGAGTTTTCGCAAATAATTGAATTGGTGCAGCAGTTTGATCAACAAAATAAACTATAAAATTAAAGTATATATATTGGTAAGGATATGTGGTCAAATCAATGATATCTGGTTTATTTAATTCAATTTTGTATGAGATCAAACGATGAGAATAGGCTAGAATATTCCCGAAACGTACATATTCAAATTGAATTGATAGAGCAGTCGTTAATTCACAACTTTCATCCATTTCTTTCTGCAAATAAGAATGAGTTTCGTAAAAAATTAAGCAAAAATAAAAAAAAAAAAATTAAAAAGAAGCAGAATTAGAAGATTCAATAAGTTTAAGCTATTTTATACTAATTTTTGACGAAATATAAAATTATAACATAATCTATTAGCATATGGTAAATAATCGAGTAATTCATATTTTGTTGTGTGTTCTATTATTAATAATTCAATTAGTTAAAAAATACATTGATTGCATTCCTTCAATTTCTTAAAACCTTGCAAATTTATTAATGAAATTTTTTCTTTTTGCTCTGTGAAATGAAATTAAAATTAAAGGATAAATTGTATTGACCACTTTTGAGGATGATAATCTAGCATCTCGCACAGTAATTGTTTCATTTCTATTATACGGCAAACTGTAGACAATAACTGAATTCAATTCATCGATTAAATGTTGAATTTGAGCTGATAACTGAGCACATGTTGTAATTCTGCAATGATTATCATAATATACAGCATAAGTTTGATATTCAGTTTAAGCTTATGAAATACAGTTTGATAATGTCATTAACAATTAATTACAAATAATATTCTAGCACAGAACTTTTGAAAGTAATTTGACTAACTGATATGAAATAATTTTTTTTAGGTAAGTAAATTTTGTCATCCATTTTTAAAAAATAATTTAATTTAATAAGTAACATGAAACATTGTAATTTAATAATAATAATAATAATAATAATAATAATAATAATAATAATAATAATAATAATAATAATAATAATAA
>JAOVVO010001178.1:0-14809 GCA_028564675.1 Onchocerca lupi | reverse complement strand
CCTTCGTATGTTGCCAGTAAATGTGCCCGGGCCAACCCCTTCTAACAATTAAAGACTATCAACGGCGTTACACATGCTACTTTCCGCAATGCATGTCAAGCTTTGAATTTTATTGGAGAACGACCGACACTGGGATGCATGTTTATATGACGCTTGCAACATGTCACATCCAAATCAAATTCGTACACTGGTTGCAATCATATTTACCGCCTGCTCTCCTTCGTCTCAAGCGGAGTTATGAGAGAAATATAAATCATATATGACTGAAGATATTCTGCATCGAATACGCAGCGAAAATTAAAATATGAATATGGATTTCACAGCAGAAATCTACAACGAAGATTCAATAATGATTGAGGATTTGTTTTTACAAATTGCGAACAAAGTTCTCAATCAATTGGGAATGCCATCACCGAATCGATCTGCTGCTGCTTCGTTTGATGTAGAATTGCATCGCGAGCAAAATTACAACATTGTTGATCTTTCGTCATATGTGCAACAAATATTTCTAAACTTATGTTTGAGCAGAGAAGCATTTACGATCGAATAATGCAAACTATCAATAGAGGAATTGGAGAAATCTTCTTTTTGGATGCACCAGGAGGAACTGGTTAAATGTTTTCAATTTGATTGGTTCTGGCAACAATTAGATCCCAAAATGGCATAGCCTCAGCTCTTGCATCATCCGGAATATTGCTACCAGATGGAAGAACTGCTCATTCCGCTTTGAAATTGCCATTGAACATCCAATTGGTTGAAACTCCCACATGCAACATTTCTTAGACATCGGGCATGGGGAAAGTTTTGCAAAAATGCAAACTTATTGTTTGGGATGAATGTACAATGACGCACAAAAAATCGGTCGGGGCACTTGATCGGCCATTGCAAGATTTGCATGGAAATATCAGATCGTTTGGGGACGCATTAATATTGTTTGCGGGAGATTTCAGCCAAACATTACCTGTAATTCCTCGATCGACCCCAGCGGACGAAATTAATGCATGCCTGAAATACTCTGCTTTGTGGAGACACATAAAGACGTTGAAATTAACTACAAACACGAGTGTTCAGCTGCAAAATGATCGATTAGCTGAAATATTCTCACATCAATTGCTGGAAATTGGGAACGGAAAGATGCCGGTTGATCTGACCACAGGACGAATTTCATTGCCTCATAACTTCTGCAATTTAGTAACCTCAAAAGAAGAGGTGGTTGTTTTAGAGTCGGCGAACCAGGCAGTCTCTATATCCACACAGAAAACGGAACAACAAAAATTATTATATACCCACAATTGTTGTAAAATTAATGTTTTTGAAATTGAGGAAATAAAAATATTTTATGTTTCATTTTAACCCTAAACATTATAAAGCTATTTCTTTTTTGGTAGCTCAATCCATATTGTGCGAAATTTTTAAAAAATTGTTTTTTTTCGCAAGTTATTGAAATTAAGAAAATTTAAATATTTAAATTAAAATAGCGCAAATTAAACTATTGCAGCTTTTAAAGGATTATAAATATTTCTAGAGGATTATCTATATAAATAAAAAGTAAGTTTATCTATATAAAAACGATAACCTATTCGAAGAAAAAGTTGTGTCAAAATTTGAAAACAATCGGTGGAGAACTTGTGAAGTTCCATCCGCGCACTCTTATGATTCCAATGGATTTACCATTTCAATTTAAGAGATTGCGATTCCCAATTCGACAGCCGATTCCCATTCACGATTAAAAGAGCTCAGGGTCAATCCTTTGAATCGTGCGGTTAGATCAATGCGTAAAGAGGCAATTCAAGACAGAATTTAATACTAGAATTCAGAAACATATCCCTATAGATAGCTGGAAGCTTTTTTTTTTCGGAAGCTTAATCGATATTGGGGAAAACTTTTGCAAAATCCTTTTTTTCTCGCAAGTTATTGAAATTAGGAATTCCAATGGAAAAGTCCCAGTGGATACGTTATTTCAATTTAAGAGACTGGAATTCCCAGTTTGACAGGCGTTTGCATTCACGCTCAACAAAGCTCAGAGAAATCCTTACAGTTGTGCAGTTTGGATCAGTGGGTAAAATTTACGAAAAGAGGCAATTCAAAACACAGTCTAATGATAGAAGTCAGAGAGATAATCCTTAAACTGCTTGAACGAAACAATTGATTATACACTATCCTGACCTCGACATTGGTGCAACGCAACTACATTCCCACAAATCAAAAAATAAACTAATCACATTTTTCTCCAAGCAAAAAACAAACGAAAAGCTTGGATTGCTCACCTTAATTTTTTAAAAGCATTTGTCCATTGGAATGCAACGCCCGTAAAATTTGAAATCAATCGATGAATATTTATAATAAAAAAATAATAAATAATGATAATAAATTATAGTAAATAGTAATAAATAACGATGAATAATAATAAACAATAATCTTATTAATGAGAATAAAAAACAGTGAATAATACACTGATAAATAATAATAATAATAAATAATACATAATCAATATAAATAATAGTAAATAATGATTAATAATCTAAATAAATAAAAATGTAAATGCTACCTGTTACTTCGCAATGAACCCCTCATGTTCTCCACCGATTTTTTTCATATTTTGACACCATCTTGCATTCAAGTAGGCGTCCTACACAGACCTAAGTACTTTTTTCATGTAGCAGGTACGTGACAACAAAAAATAAGCGGGGAAGCGGAGTTTATTGACTCCGCCTTCCTTATTTACCTCATTCTCCTTCATCCACACATCTCTCTACCAGGAATAATGACCCACTTTCTTTTTTTCTCTCATTCCCCTTCTTCCCTCACTTCTGCTATAATAAGTAATAATTAAATAATAATAAGCAGCCTTTCTTTTCTTCTCCCATTCTCCCTATACGTTCCATATCTCTCTCTCTGTAGCTATGCAGATTAAATTTCGTGGATTAATCAAAGAAAGAAGAAAAAAATGAAAAGAATTAAAATGCTTTCTGATATGGCATGCAAATAGAAAAATTTCTGCGGTTGTAAAAAATCTGAAAAGGAAGTTTGAAATACCTCCTAAAATTTGAAATTGAAATACTTTTTTTAAATAAAAGTTAGCTTAATTCATTTGAAAAAAAGGCACCAATTTAATCTAAAGAAATTTTATTCCATTGAATCTAAATATTTCTTATGATCAATCCTTTTGCTCAGTTAATCTTCTCCGACTTAAATTTGATTTAACTTAATTTGATGTAAATTTAATGCTAAAATACTAACTCATAACTTTCTTCATTTTTTCATAGATTAAATATTCAAATCCATCGGAAGTATTGATGAGTTATAATTTAATACAATTGATACTAATTCTTTCTTTTTTAAATTTTGTCGATATTATATCTATATTTGTTTATTTTTATCTATCTATCTATAGCATTTGCTTACAAATCGTGAACAAAGTTTTCAATCAGTTGAGAATGACCGAATCACCGAATCACCGAATCGATCTGCTGCTGCTTCGCTCGATGTAAAAGTGCGTCGCGAGCAAAATTACAACAGACTGATCTTTTGTCACACGTGAAATTGATTATTTCTACGCCAGTGTTTGAGCAAAAAGGCATTTGTGATCAAATTATGTAAACTGTCAGTAAGGGAGTTGGAGAAATCTTCTTTTTAGATGCACCAGGAGGAATTGGTAAAACGCTCCTAATTAGACTAATTTTGGGAATAAATCGATCCCAAATCTTAGCTTTTGCATCATCCGGAATAGCTGCAACATTACTATCAAGTGGAAAAACTGCCCATTCCGCTTTGAAGTTGCCATTAAGTATGCAATACATGCAATATTTTCAAGGCATCCAGTATGAGGAAAGTGTTGCGAAAATGCAAACATATTGTTTGGGATGAGTGTACAATGGCGCACAAAAAATCGCTTGAGGCTCTTGATCGTTCGTTGTAAGGTTTATGTGGAAATACCATACCATTTGGGAACATATTAATATTGCTTGGAAGAGATTTCAGGCAAATATTATCTGCAATTCCTCAATCGACACCAACGAACGAAATAAATGTTTTCCTGAAATACTTTACTTTGTGATAACACGTAAAGACGTAGGAATTAATTACAAATATGCATGTTTAGCTGCAAAACGATCGACAAGCAATACTATTCTCACATCAATTGCTGGAAATTGGGAACGGAAAGGTGCCGCATAATTGATCAGAGGCAAATTTCATTGCCTCATAACTTCTGCAATTAAGTAACGTCAAAAGAAGAGCTGATTGAAAAAATATTTCTTGATATTCAAATCAATTATAAGATTCACGATTGGCCTAATGAACGAACTATTCTTGCGGCCAAGAACTAAGACGTTCGACGAACTCCACAATATTATTCAGTCTAACATTTAAGCGAGAAGTCATTAACAAATCAGTCGACACTATTGTGGAAGTAGATGAAGCTGTTAATTATATGACAGAATTTTTGAATTCATTCGATTTGCCGGAAATGCCACCGCACGTACTGCAGTTGAAAATTGGCATGTTAATTACCGTGTTACTAAATATCAATCAGTCAAAACTTTACGACGGCACGCATCCTTCAGTAAAAAAAATAATAAACAATGTCGTAAAGCAACAATCTTGACAGGACCTTTCAAAGGTGAAGATGTCCTTATTCCCATAGACTAGCTAGTTTTTAAATAAATTTCCAAAACATCATTCATGCTTACAATTGATCATCTATCTATATAAGTAAAAATGTAAATGCTACCTGTTACTAATCAGGGATCTACGGGAAGTTCTTTATTGATTGTTTTTAAATTTTGCCACAACCTTTTACTCCAACCGACTTTCTTTATGGGTAAATATGGTCACTTTTTTTTCGCGTGTCACGTCCGTTACAATTGAAAATAGGGGAGGAGGCGAAGTTTATTGGCTTCGCCCACCTTTCTGTCATTCTCCCTTTTCCTCCTATCTCTCCCTTTTCTTCCTGAGCAAAGGACAGGGTTAGCATTAATAATAGAAATTAACCATCAATAATAAAAACAAAAATTAATAATAATAGTAATGATAATAACAATAAATAATAATTATAATAATAGTAGTAATAATAATGATAATAATAAAGAATAATGAACAGTATTAAATTATAACAAATAAACAATAGATAATAATGAATAATAATAATACAGAATGCTGAATAATAATAAATGATAATTAACAATAAATACTTAATAATAATAAGTAATTGGCCAATCCTTTATAACCCTCAGTTAGGGTCGATATCGATTACCCCAACGCACTAACAAAGGTGCACCATCATCACGCGCTAACAAAGGCGCTCTAACGGCAGCTGTTTGATGCTCCGACTCAGGTTGTTGCTTAACAAATAATAATAAAAAAAAGGTAATTATTGACCTAACCCTTAACTAGATTCAATGTGATGACCCTCGCGCGCCAATAAATGCGCATCATCATCACGTGCTAACAATGGCGCTTTTTTCCTCAATTTGTACGGGAAAGTCAACGGGAGCGGTTTAATGCTCCGACTCGAGTTTTTTTACTTTTTCTCCTTTTTCATTTTATAGTTTTTTCCTTTAGTCGCTTTCTCCTCATTTTATTTTATAAACATATCATTAGATTTGTTTTATTGATATTGCTGATTTTTTACTGTTGCGTAATAAACAGTAATTAATATTAAATATAAATAATGATAAATAATAATAAATAGTGATAAATAATGACAAATAGTAATAAATAATAATAATTAATAGATGATATAATAAAAAGAATAATGAACAGTGATAAATTATAACAAATAAATAATAATGAATAATAATAAAGAATGCTTAATAATAATAAATAATAATAAACAATAAATACTGAATAATAATAAATAATTAGCTAATCCTTTGTAACACTCAACTAGGGTCGATGTCAGCTACCCTAGCATGCCAAAAAAGGCGCACCATCACAACGCGTTAACAAAGGCGCCCTTTTCTACAATTTCATACAAGAATTTCAACAATAGTGGTTTAATGCACCGACTCAGGTTTTTTACCCTTTATATCGTTTTCTGCTTTTTTATTTAATAAATTTTTTATTAGATTTGTTTTATTGATATTGATTTTTTGCTCTTACGCAGTAAATTATTTTTGATCATTTCTTTGTAACCCTCAACTAGGGTCAATGTCGAAGATCCTCGCGCGCCAACAAAAACGCATCATCAACGTGTACCAACAAGGACGCCTTTTTCTATCATTTTAAATAGGGATTTCAATAAGAGCAGTGCAATAAATAATTATTCGTCATTTCTTTGTAACCCTCAACTAGGGTCGATGTCATTCTGGCATTCAAATAAACGCGTGTTGCAAAATTTTATTTCATTTCTTAGGCATTTCATTGAATGGCAATGTGCAATTTCATTATCAATCACTGGATGGAATAAACTCATATCATAAAATCAAACTCTTCCCGAGGCCTATGCTTGAATTTTTCGCCTTAATTATCCAAAAGCACTTGCTCATTGGAATGCAAAGCTTAGAAAAATTTGAAACCAATCGATGAATATTTAGAAACATGAGCGTATTCGACTGCAACTTTTTGTCAAAATTTCAAAGCAATAGGTATATCTAAGATTTTGAACATAAATAATGTGCATGTTTAAGAATTTACGGAGATTTAAGATTTTGAAAAAACGAACATTGACATTTCTGTTTATGTAGAATAGCTGGAGCCGGAAACGCGAAGCGCGGTCGGCCTCATAGATAGCTGGCTTGTCAAATGCCACCTGTTACTAATCACGGTTCCACGGGAAGTTCTCCACCGATTGTTTTCAAATTTTGACACAGCCTTGTACTTCAACCGACTTTCTTTATGAGTAAATATGGTTTCCTTTTTTCACGTTTCACGTCCGTGGCAACTGAAAATGGGTTAGAAGGCGGAGTTTATTGGCTCCGCCTACTTTTTTCGGTTTCTCCTCTTTCCTCCCTTTTCTCTCTCTCTTTCTCTTTTTCTTGAGTTAAAGACACGGTTAACAATAATGATAGGAACTATTCAATAATGCAAACAAAAATTAATAATAATAATAAATAATAATTGTAATAACAATAATAAAGAATAATTAATTATAACAAATAAATAACAAATAATAGTAAATAACAATGAATTATAATGAAGAATGCTAAATAATAATAAACAATAAATACTGAATAATAATAAATAATTGGAAGAATGCTAAATAATAATAAACAATAAGTACTGAATAATGATAAATAATTTTATATCATGGGCAAATTACTTAATAGCGTGCTACTTTTGTTACACTGAAAATATTGAAAGCAAGAAAAAAAAAAGACAGTAGATGGAGGTAGAGATAAGTCAGTTTTTTTCTTTTTTAAACTTTAAACACTAAACTTTTTTTATTCAGCATATTTTCGAACTTTCATAAAATTGAAAATTCTCATTTGCAATGAATACATGAATTTATGCGACTCATTTATTTGCCACATGAAATTCAGCAAAAGTAATAAAAACTGCTGCTTGTCTTCATCTGAAAATGTTCACTTGCATTTCTTTTCTCATTTCTGCCTGTATATAATCATTTATTATTTTCAACATATTTGCTTGTTTCCATATGATATTTAACGACAGAACTTGATGAAACCCAGTGAAATTATCAACTTTTTTATAAAATTTAATTTTAAAGTTTCAATCTTAAAAGTTCGAAAATAAAACGAATGAAAAAATAAAGCATTTTGAAACAAAGTATTCTGTTTTCTAAATACATAAATGCTATTTTCATTACGTATATTGCAAACATTTATTTGATGAAATAATGCTCTTAAAATAAAAAGTAAAATTTCCCAAAAATGCAAATTTGTAGAAAAAATTTGGGTTTATCATTAATTTTTGCAAGCATTAAGGAATTTAAAAAATTTTTACAGAACAAAATTTTTACTGCCAAAGAAATTTTTTGAAAAAACTCCGATTTATGAAAAATTCTTTTTTTTAAAATTTCTGTTGCGTCATTACTAAAGAAATATATCTTAAATATATTAATTTTTATCCTTGTTGTGCTCAAGTTAATTCCACTATTAGTACCACATTGAATTTCATTATCTCAACCTATAAATAAAATCGTTCGCTGGTTATCCTAAAAATTATTTTTTCAGAAAAAAAAAAAAAAAAGGTTTTTAATAAATGTTGTCTCAAATGAATGAAAAAAGTAAGAGAAATAATTCGATGCGTTTAATTGTTGATAGAAAGAAATGAATCAGGGATTTTATAATATTACATCATACTAAAATTTCTTTGAAGGAAAAGTAAATTTGTAAATAAGTTGTAGTATATTCGAAGTTAGATGCAAGTAAAATGATAAAAGCATTAAAAAACCATTTTTTTATATCTTTTTCTCTTTTTCTTTTAAACCATTTCATTGGCTTCGTAGCTTTAACATGATTTGTCAAAAAAAAAAAATAAATAAATAAAATAAAATTTTCAATGCATGATTGATTGAAAAGTTTTTAAAATTAAGATTTTTCATAGAATTTTTTTTTTTTATTGCGAATGGAAATTTGTGCCATTTCATCATCCAATATACAAAAAATTTAATTGATACTTTAAGATGGTTTCAATGTTTAAAAGTTCCTAAAAATGAATGATGTGTATCAAAATCATCTCTGCTGTCATCATAAGACATTAAAATTACAATACAAATGTTTTTCTCTTTTTTAATACTTTAACACCTATTACTGATTGCTTTGTTTTCATCTTATCTTATATTTTAGAAAATATTACAAAATAAAAAAAAAATGTCAACTTTGTTTATTTTAGATTAATTGAAAGTAATTTTATTTTTTGCTGCTGATAATTGATTTTTCCTCAAAGAAGAAAAGAATTTTTGTTTTCAAAGCATTTCTACGAGTATTGATTAAAAAATTTTTGAAGATTAATTGAACCATTGGAATTTCGAAATCAAAATTTTCAAAAGAGATTTTCCTTTGCACGAAAAAATGGTTAAGTTAGAGTGATTACTGAAGTGATTAATTTAAAATATTTGCAATATTTAAACTAGGACTATATTTAATTGTAATCGAATCTTAAAGCACCTATTTATAAGTTTGCAAAAATAAATAAATGAAAATTAGGAAAAAATTATAAAAATTTATTTTTGAGAATGCCAGTTTTCACTTACATTGCTACAACTTGCATTTGATATGATAAATTGAAAAAATTATTTCTCAAGAAAAAAATTGAGTGCGAAAAAAAAATTTTATTAAATGAAAAATGTTGATTATGATTTTGAATAAAAAAATTTTTGAAAGAAAAAATCATCAATGTTTTATACATATTAATTGATTAAAATAGTAATATTCGTAGTTTAAAATAAAACTACTCAAAATGCACAAGTTTATTCATTCATTTCAAAAAAATTGCAGCTCTCTTTACTAAATTCCATTAATTATTGTAAATATGAGACAATTCAGGTTGATAATTAAATTCCATTAATTATTATAAATATAAGACTATTTAGGTTGATAAATTCATATCTTGAATATCGATTTATGGACAAAAAAATATTTTGATAAATAATTAAATTAAATTCATACGTTGAATCATTGGAATGATTGGAATGGTAATAAAAAAAATATTTTGGCAAAAGTAGTTGATTACAAAATTATTTGTACCACTAACAATCGTTCACAATTTTTGCAACGAAATTACTGTTAAATTCCCTAATATTTAATTTTATTGAAAATGGTTCTTTAGTTTTTAAGAAATTCAAATAAACGATGAAGGAATATACGAATATTCGATTATTGTTGTGAAACTTTTTATTTTCAAGCACAGCAATTTGAGAATAGAATAATTTGATTTAATTGGAAAGATTTAAAGAAAAAATGTATTTCTTAAAATTATACCCAAAGTAATTGAAAGAAAAAAAAATCAATGTAGATCTAAATATAGAAACTCGCTTAACAAATCAGACCAACGATGTTTATTTCCACTGCAAAGATCCTCAAAATATTGCATTATATTATGTTAAATACAGGGGTAACATACAATGTCTAGACAAATCAAAGAAAGAAGTGAATTCAGCAGTTCAGTAACTGAACGCAAGGATCAACAAAGTGTGGAAGTTTTACTCTTAAAAAAATCTTTTCAAATATTAAATTGTTAATTAGCAGCAGATTTCAATAAATTCCAGCTTGACGCTGGAATGATAGTATATTAAAATTCATTAAATTCATCGGATGTCACTGACTCGGATACGAAAGATGTCCGAAAGATTTTGCTTTTACATTGATATTATACTTTATACTGGCAATACGGTAAGTACAATCAGTAGTTATAACTTCTGAGTTTTCGTACTTTTTTTGGAGAATACCTTCATGAAATCACAAGAAGAACTGTAGGTATGATGAGACGAATAATGATCAGTATCACTGCTAATACGTTGTTCCGACAAAAATACGCTGAGATGCATTTAGAAGAAAGAATCTAATATTTCTGGGGATGATAAAACAATGGATGCTTCAGAAAGTTTATCATCGTGTATTCCCATTCGATGGGAACTTGTAGCTCTGTTCATACTGTAGCTTTAATCAGGAAAATGGAAAATATCATTAGCATTCTAACTTTTCTTAGATCGTAATTTACATTGTTCGCACCATTGCATTTATCAGTACTGCAACAGCAAACTAGACCCAAGTGCTCATCTTTCCCGCATTTTTCCATCTTGAATTCCTTGCATAAAGAATATTCCATGTCTGCCTTATCACAGCCCCGTAGCTGAAATAAGTTAGCTGGTAACGAAATGTTTATAGAACAGTTCATATCAGGTATCAGAAATATTAACAGATTATTGTTATGCGATCGTAACTATGAGGCAACGATAACATGACTGCAATATTTACTTAGTATCTAACTATACAGTATATTCAGAAATCATTGTGAAAGGAAAGAATGGTCGTAATCAAAGCACCGAAACTTATTACTTCAAGTTACCACTTCGAGAACTTACCACTTCACCTGAAAGAGTGATCTGTTTATAGCAGACTGAACTTCCGGAACATTTCTGGACATTTAGTGTTGTGATACCAGAATAACATAGCAATTGTTTCGAATTTTTTGCTGTATTTACTGCATTTTTATCTTGCTCTCTCTTCCCCTCCTCTTTATCTTTCCCCTCCATCTTCTTCTTTTGCTTTCCCAACATTTCGTTTGTTCTTCCATCTTCTGTTGATTCCTCACTTTTGTCCGAAAGCAGTATTAGTTTTCCGGGTTCTTCGAAGTATGTTATTGGTTTTCCCTTTTCTTCCCAGTGTATGGCCGATCTTCTGCCCTCATTCAAAAGTACTATCGGTTTTCTGTTTTCCTCATACACTATTGATCTGTTTGTTTTCACGTGCAATGTCGTTCTTCTACTTATCGATCCATCATGCATCGTCGACTTCTGGTTTGTGCCCCCGTTCACTGCTGGTCCAGAAATCGTTGATTTAGGATTTTTTTCTCCGCTCATTACCGGAGATTTATTATGCATCGTTGATTTCGGATTTGTTTCCCCCCTCATTACCGGTAATCCATCATGCATCGTCGACTTCTGGTTTGTTCTCTCGCTCATTACTGGTCCAGGCATCGCTGATTTCTGATTTTTTTCCTCACTCGCCACCGGTCCATTCATTGCTGATTCCCGGTCGATTTCTTTAAGTACTAATTGCGTTTCATTTGTCTGTTTGGATATCGCTGATTTCAGATTAATTTCCCTATTAAGCTTTTTTTTTCCATTTATTGTCGGTTTTTCCGTTACTATTTCCCCGGTTTCTCCTTCCACGATCGGTGCTACGTATAATAATAAATTGACAAATGCTGCAGTCAGTAAAATCATCACAGTTGTAATCCTAAAATCGACTCATCACAGTTGCAATCTAAAAATCGACTCCTCACAGTTGTAATCCTAAACTCGACGTGAGTCACCTGTTTATCAGCGTTCTGTCAATTCATTGTTGAGAGTTGCTTAATTCCCGAGAAACCTTTTCTCTTTCCTTTCAAGTAACGTGAAGAATAATGTAAATCTACGCTTCATGCAAGCAAAGAACGAGTTCAAGTTCAGGTCAAAAATTTGCTTAGCATAAGCGAATTCAGTCATGAATTATCTTAGTTTTAATTATTACTTCTATTTCTCGATTTCTCGATTGATCATTGATCATTTACATTTTTGATTATCCTATTACAAAATATAAGAAAAATACCTTTTCATCATGGTTATTCCAATATTTGGCTATGTTATATATAAGTACTGAAAAATTACTCACAATCGAAATCTATAGGCACATCATCTATTTTTAAGCAGCCAACTGTTGAAAATTACTATCTCTTTCTTCCAATTCACATTACTGACCATGGATTATTTTAGCCATCACAAATGTTTTAAGAAGAATGAGGGAAATCGTAGGAATAATAATGTAAGTTTAAAACTTTTTATGCATAGAAGCAAGTCTTTAAAATCAAATGGAAGAAATCTTGTTTTTTTATCTCGCACTTTTCTATCCCTTTCCTTTCTTTCACTTGTTTCCAATCTGCCAATTAAAGAAATTCGAGTGTATTATGATTAATAAATTGAAAAAAAAGAACTCTCACCTAACGAGCACTTCGCAAATGAAAAAAATAAAATAAAAAATATTGCTACTCCAGCAGAATTCTTTCTTATATACTCTTTTTTTAATGCAATTTAAAGAAGTAAAACAATTTTTGTATATGCAAAACCAATGCAAATGCCTCTTTTGCGAATTAATTTTTGGGTAATGAGATCTGGAGAAATGACTTCGAGAGTGACGCAAATCGGCTTTTCTCTTGAATTTTTATTTTTCTTAATTGGTATATAAACCATATTCTCTTCGGTCTATTAATTAACAAAAACTTGATAGCTTTTCTCGTACTCTGCACTGTTTCTATTCTGGCAAAACAGACTGAAAGAAAAACTTGCAGTTACGAAAGCTGCACTGATATCATTTCTTAATGCTTTTTAATTCTTTGAAATATTTTGAAATAAACTTGTTATTCAGAAAACGTTTTAATCTGCATAAGTCAATCTTACTTAAACAGATGAATCAGCTGTTACTTCTTCTGAAAGGAATTCTGAAAGCTAGTCGAAAATTTCAAATCTCGATACCAGTCTTTCTCTAAAAACGAAAAATGAAGTTCATGCGACGAAATGAGTCATGTCAGTTTAGGCAGTACAATTAAATTGTATCACAAATGAATTGCTTGATGATGCATTATTATAAAATGAAGTTCTTTTAATCTCTCATCTAAAATATTTTTTCGCATCTAAAAATTTTTTTTCGTATCTATCTAAAATATTTTTGAAAGAGTTTATAAATTCAGTCTTTTATTGATCTTATCTCGCAGATTGAAAAAAGAATTTTCTTTATTACATTCATTACATGGAAATTTTATTACATATTTTTTTATTACATATATTACATATTTCCAGTTATCTATGGGGGGCCGACCACGCTTCGCGTGTCCGGCTCCAGCTAATCTGTATAAATAGAAATGTCAATGTTCGTTTGTTCAAAATCTTAAACCTACGTATGTTCTTAAAAATCCACATTATTAATATTCACAATCTTAGATATACCTATTGCTTTGAAATTTTGACACAAAGTTGCAGTCGAAAATGCGCATGTTTTTGAATATTAATCGATTGATTTGAAGTTTTTATGCGTGTTGCGCGTTGCGCGTTGCATTCCAATGGGCAAATGTTTTTAAATAATTAAGTTGAGCAATTCAAGCTTTTAGTTTGTTTTTTGCTTCGTGAGAAATGTGATTCGTTTATTTTTTGGTTTGTGGGAATGTAGTTGCGTTGCACAAATGTCGAGGTCAAGATAGTGTATAATCAAACGCTTCGTTCAAGCAATTTAAGGATTATCTCTCTGATTTTTAATATTAGATTTTGTCTTGAATTGCTCTTTTCGTAAATTTTACCCATTGAAAAAAAACCGCACAATTGTAAGGTTGGCAATGAGCTTTGTTGATCGTGAATGCAAACGTCAATCAAAATGGCAATTGCAATCTCTTCAATTGAAATAACGTGTCTATTGGAATCATAAGAAGTTCTCCACCGGTTGTTTTCAGATTTTGAAAAAACCTTGTATTGGAATAGGCTATCACTTTTGTATAGATATGCTCCTTTTATACATATGTAATTCTCAAGAAATATTTATAATCATCTAGAAGCTGCAATAGTTTATCTTGCGCTATTTTAATTTTCCTAATTTCTATAACTTGCGAAAAAAAGCAATTTTGTAAAAATTTTCCACAACATCGACTAAGCTTCCGAAAAAAAAAGCTTCCAGCTATCTATGGGAACCGAACACGCTTCGCGTGTCCGGCTCCAGCTAATCTATATAAATAGAAATGTTCGTTTATTCAAAATCTTAAATCTCCAAAAGTTCTCATCTATGGTTTTGAAATTTTGACAGAACGTTGCATTGGAATACATGCATATTTCACCGGGCTTACTGAGCTTTGCATACTAAAGACCAAATCCATTTTGCAGAAAGTAAGCGTGGTTAATAGAATCTGTCTGCCTACTTTTATTTGTCAGCCTACCTGAATGTAACGTTGTGTCAAAATTTCAAATCAATGAGTTAACACTTGAAACATTGAGTCAAAATGAAGATTGAACATCTAAGACAAACAGGCAATCCAAGAAACGACCTAATATTAGAAGTAATATCAGTCTAACATAAGAGATAATTCACAAATTGCTTGACGGAAACATTTCATTACACACTATCATGATCCCGACATTTGTGCGACGCAGTCAAACTCCCTATAA
>JAOVVO010001177.1:0-14849 GCA_028564675.1 Onchocerca lupi | reverse complement strand
TTATTATTACTATTATTATTATTATTATTATTATTATTATTATTATTATTATTATTATTATTATTATTATTATTACTATTATTATTATGATTATTATTATTATTATTATTATTATTATTATTATTATTATTAATATTATTATTATCATTATTATTGTTATTATTATTACAATTTTGATACCTACTTTATAGTAACAAACAATATAGCAAATTCAGTTAATTCAGTCAATTCAAATTCAATTTATTCCTAAAAGAACTAATAATGCGGACAAATTTTAAATATTTTCCTATATCAATTAATTGAATTATTAAAAATATAATCTATGATGATTATATTGTTGTTCAAGTATTGATTAAAATGAAGTAACAGAAATTGCTAGAAATGATTTAATTTAAAAATTTTGTAAAAATAGTCATGAATTGAATTAGAGATTATAAAAGTTGAGAAAAAGTATAAATCAGATAAAAAATTCGAAAACTAAATTTGTCTGAGCATTTTAATGCAGTTTGAAATAATTAAATGTATCAATGCATTGCTTAAGCTATTCAATTTATCATGAAATGTTACTGTGTTACCTTATGTGATGCAATAGATTTAGATGTGAGATTGATTTACAATTGTGATATATTATCTCGTTATGATGATAATAATATACTGTGATTATTATGTATTATCAATGCAGGACAGATCTTAATCATTGTTTTCTCAATTAAAGTAATTAATTTTCTTGATTAAGGTAAATTAAATAGTAGCTTTTTTTTGAATTGAAGCAATAAAGCATAAATCTGAGCAGCATCTTTAGTAAATAATGTGTAATCTCTTCATTTCCCCCAAATCCTCTTCCACTTTTGTCTTGTCTTCCATTTCACCTTTGACCTTTTTTACCTATAAAATTTTCAGTATATTTATACGGCAATCATTTGCCTCCTGATCATATTTGATTGGCTGTCATGTAAATACTATCATTACAAATAATTTTTTAATTTGAAATTGGATCAAATTTTTGAATATATTTTTCGATTACTGCAAATATATTCATTTATTTTGGCATTCTATTACTAATTATTACTGCATTGTATATTACTAGTGTGAACAGAATTTCAATCATTTATTCTTGAATTAAAGTAATTGAATGAAAAAAAAATTTATATATGTGTGATAACAAATTCGGTTATATTTAGGAAAATTTTTTGATAAAGCAACGAAATTTTCTCTTTTTTTTCTTCCAAAATAAATTTGCTAATTTGGTTTTCAAGAAAGTTTTCTTTTCTAAGAAAGAAAATGGGATGAAATAAAAGACAGGAAGGAAATGGAAAAAAATGGACAGAGAGAAATTTATTCCCAAAAGATCGCTTTTTTTCTCCGTTTGAGAAAGAAAATAAAAGTAATCAAGATATCTAATTCATATTCAGATACTTAACATTGTTACTATCAGTACTACTATAATTTCTAATGCATCAAAATAGTGGTTATATTTCTTTCTTTTCATCTCTTGCTCCCTCTCTCTCTCTCTCTTTTTCTCTTGAAAAGAACAAAAAATGGTAAAAAATAAAAAGAAAAATTTTTTTAAAGATTACAGAATTATACAAAGAAATAATGGGAGTCACAGGAGAAAAAGAAGGGCAAGAGAAGGAGAGAGAGGGAGGAAAGAGTTGAGAAAAAGAAAGGGGATCATTTTGAAATAGTAAATTATGTTAAAAGCTTTTTAATTTTTCCCATTTTTTGGAAATTTAAAAGAAAGAGACCAAAGTTTAAGACATAGTAAGTCTCAAGGATAAAACTTCACTCTTCCTTTCATCCTTCATCTCCTTGATAATTGAAGAAGATTGGATTTAAGTGATAAATTTGGGCTCTTCAATATTATTGCTACTATTTCTGCTGCAATAATAACAACTACAACTGTTATCACTTTCAAAAAGCGACATTAATACAATATTCAAATTAGCTGATAATGAAAACAATCGTTGACAAAAGCTTTATCATTATTTTTGTTGATGTTTGTTATTTTGTTTTTATTTTCTTTTGTGTTTATTGTTTCATTTCATTATTATCAAATGTTCATTGCTTTATTTTTATTGGTAAATTTACAAAATTTCTTCTATGTTAATAAATTTTTTGAATGAAATACGATAGATTTGTCGTAATGAAATTATTATATTTGCAAATCTGATTAAATGTTCGCTGTTGCCATCAATAACTTCATCATCATCATCATCATCGTTCTTCAACTTCGTTTGCTAAATATCAGGTTACCTCAGTAGTCTATCCGTATAATCCAAATTTAAGTAGTTGTTGATGTTAATAGCAGCTGATCATATTAATGTTGTTGTTTTCTAACAGTAATATAATTAAAATAATGAAAAAAAAGTAAGAAAATACGATAATTGAATTATAAGATTTGTTTGAAAAAAAAAGAAGGACGGAAAGAAATAATTTAAGAAAATCAAAAGAAATGATGTTGCTCAATTCGATGTAAATGAATCGAGAGGAAGAATTTCAAATAATTGAAGAGAATGAATGAATTATTGACAGAGTGCTTACTTATAGGGAAAGCGAAATTTTTGAAAAAATTTTTGAAAATTTTGAAAGATTGAAAAAGATTATGAAATGAATGCAAATCATCCAAAGAACGAAAGAGATTGTAAGCTTTCCATTAAATCTCTCTATTAATACTTGATTTGTTGTCGATGTTCAGCACTCTGCAGCAAATCTGATATTTGCCATAACAACAACAATCAACAATAATAACAATCACTACTATTTACTCCTACTTGTGCTACTATTAATACTACTCCACTGCTATTATTATATTGCTATTATTACAACAACCATTATTACTGTAATACCACTACTATCAATAATACTGTAACAATTACTACTGTATTGCAACTACTATAACAATAACTACTGTTATTATCATTTACGACGATAATAACATGTTTCACGATAATTTTTTAAATAATTGTTTTGCCAATATAAAATGTGTATTTTTTATTGAATTACTTTTTGTTTTTATTTTAGATAAATGAACATTTTTAATAATAAAAGACAATCGTCATGAGAAAATTTTGAAAATGAAAAAAAAATTAATTGTTGAAATTGCTGATACAATTAAGTAAAAAATGATGTTTATTTAAAGAATAAATCAAGAGTTTATTTTAACATTAATGAGTATCAAGCAATGTTAAAGTGACAAATTTCACACAACATGATAATACTTAATTAAATTAATTTGCAAAATAAGAAACAATATGTTAAGTTATGAAGTTAATATTTGATAAATTTGTCACTTTAACATTGTTTGGTATTCATTAATGTTTAATTTTTTTTCTGTTAATTTTTTTCCTGTTTTTTTTTCTGTTTCCTGTTTACTTTTTTTTTTTTTTTTTTTTTTTTTTTTTGGTGTCAAGTTTTTAATCGTAATTATATACACTATCAAAAGGTATTAATTCAATAAAAAATAAGAGATAAAAATTTGGTTTCAATTAAAAAACAAGTTATGATTTTCGGTTTTATTAAAAAGTAAAAAAATTCTGATAAATAATAATAGACGTATGAAATATATTCATGTGGTACCATTAGTAATGCATAATTTAATTAATGCGAAATTTCAAAATTACAGACTATTTGTAGATGACCTTATTTTGGATAAACACTAATTATGTGTGCATCATTAAAAATATAATTTTCTAAAAAAATATTATATAATTTTTCCTGAAAAGAGTAAATCATTTTTAAATTTAGAGTTATCAGTTGTCTTTCTCGAAAGATATCATTTCTTGAAAAGACATCATTTTTTGTTCATTTTCTTAAAAAATGTTATATTTTTATGTTTATTCCTTCTAAATGCCATATTTTTCAGTTTTGTTATTATTATTACACGAAATGAACTTATTTAGTTATTAGTATACTATTTTTTCGGTATTGATATCTTTTTAATTAATTTGCAAAAATGCGCTGAGAAAAAAACTTCGTTAAATGAATTTTTTAAATTTTCTTTGCAATTTTATGACTTTAATCTAAAATATTTGTTGTACCTAAATCTGAAATCTAAAATAATCATTACATAACAAAGGTAAATCAAATACATATCATTTAGTTATTTCAATTCCTATTGATCACTTTTCAATTTCTTTCATTTTATTTCCAATAGCTGCCAGTATAATCGGATTGTTTAGCTCAATTTAAATTTTTGTTATGGAAGAGAAAGGGAAAAATAAACAATTCTGATTGCTAATCTGAAACGAAACGATTAGCTCTCAAACATTTATTGCTGTAATTTGTCTAAGTTTAAAGCAAATATATTCTATTTTTGACATTCCTCCATCTTGTCATACTATTTTCGAAATTTTTGATACTAATGCTTGGAACTAATTAAGCGATTTTTTCTATTTTTTTAAACAGAGTTTAAAATTTTAAACAGAGTTTAAAATTAATCGTAAGATTTCGGTTTAGTGATTGGTAATCATCCATTATCATTTATATAAAATGGCAAAAAATGAAATATATAAAGATTTGAAATAAAATATTTAAATAATAAGCAATTGTGATTGCTAAATTGAAATATTTGTTTCATTGAATATTTAAATTTTGAAATTATCGCTTTCTCAAAATGATATTATAAAATTCTAATTTCTTGCTTTTTTTTTCTTTTTTTTAGATAAAAAATAAATACTTGTAAGCTTTAGTTTTTAATTAATTCAAACATATGTACTTTTCATAATAAATGCTTTACTTTAATCAATATTATTTTCACTAAACGTAAGAAAAAAAAATTTTTTTCCAGTTCATTTTGAAAGCTTTCGTTAGATTTGTTCATATTTGAAGTTGCTACTGCTAATCAGTTATTTTTACTAATAAATAATTCTTTGAAATATTTTTTTTCCGTCCAATTCAAGAATTGAAAGGAAAGAAAGACAAATCCCAGAATGATTTATTTATAATTTTATCAGTTTTGTTGAAATCTTGACGATTCATACAAAATGAATTTGACACTTTGGCCAGAAATAATTGTTCTTCGATGTCTTTTCCATCCACCGACAACTCATATAATCTTCAGTCTGAGAAATTAGCATCAGTTAGCATTTAGCCTAAGCTTTTTTTTCCTTTTATTGATCATTTTTATAAAACAAAAATTACTTTAAAATGATTGTATCGGACGTTAAGTCTGCTTATTTTATCTAAGAAGTTCAAGAAAAGAAAGAAAAAATAAAAGTTTCCTAAAATCGGAGATAAAATAAAATGTAAGTTTTTCAAGTAACTCATACGATGAAAGATATACATTATCGATTTATTATTTTGATTAATATTTTTGAATAAATCGATTAAATATAAACAAAAAATATATACATTATATGTAAATAGCGGTACGAAATTTTTGTTGTATATCTTCTCCGAATAATAATTACTACAATATCTTTCGATATATTATCATATTATAATTGTTGATGTAATTACATATTCTTCAAAGCATGATTTTCACCTTGATAAATTCTGATTGCTGAGAGTAATCCAAATTTCAATGACATTTTCAACTCAGTGGAATTCTGAAGAAAATGTTCGGATTTTTAAAACCAATGATATTGTCAATAATTTCCATTTGAAATAATTACTAAGCAAATTAGTCAAAACTTTCTTTTAGAATAAATTGAACAATCTATTTTACAGATTGTCCAATTTCGACTTCATAAGCTAAAAAAATTTATTCAGTTTTGAATTTATCAGCCAATTTATATTTCCTTTAAGTCCAAATTAATTGCTTTAATTAATACATTCATTTACTTCAAATCTTTTAATTCAATTAAAATTTTAAATTTATAACTGAAAAACAGCTATCATCAATCTCATTATATGCGCCATTCATCGTATTTTTTTTTTTCGTTGAAATTTTAATGTTATTATTCAAATTTCAGATACAATGAATGAAATAAAAATAAAAATAAATAAAAGGATTAAATTTATATTATCAAATAAATTTTCCATTTTATTTTAATTTTGTAGAAAAGAAATTCAAAAGTTTTTTAATTTAGAATAAAATTGCTTACAAAAGTTTAAAATGTTACCAAAGAATTGAAGAAAAATTTTTCAATATTTTTTGATAATTTAAAATATTACGGTTTTTTTTTCGTCCAACCAAATTTATGATAACTTTCCATTTTCTCCTCCTTTCTTGTCCATTTCTTCGCATATATCCTTCTCTCCGTCATTCTCTTCTGCATTTATTTCGGGAATCGGTCGGTCATCGTCTTAGAGGTCAGCACTCTCGGGGTCAACACTTTCACCTGACCAGATCATTACAAAAGACCGATGTCTCGGGTTTTACCCATCCTTTCCCCCGCACTCACCTTTTACCTCCCCGTTATTACTTATTACACAATTTTTATTTACCTCTCTTTTCTCTTTTCTTTATATCTCTTTCTCTTTTCTCTTTACCTTTTCGTAAAAATTTTTACATATTCAAGAGAATTTTCATTTAATTTTATAATTTAGGAAGAAAAAAGTTCTTTTCTTTTCCATTTTTAAGCGAATTTATTGTTCAATTTCAACAAATATTCAAAAATTTCGAAATTCCTCAAACTATTGGAGTTAATTAAAAGTGAAAAAAACAAAAAAAAGGACAAAAGAAATTAGTTTTAAGTAAATCAATGTAATACAACAGTTGCTATATACAACTGGGAAAGGCGGAAACTATTTTGGAGCAAAAGGGAAGAATATTGTTGATCGATGATGATAAATGATTAACACAGATAACATTGGCAATATATCAAATTTACCACAACAAATTTTGAGAAATGCATTTGTTTCTCATTTGAGTCTTTCTATTCAGATAATAATCAAGTAATCAAGTATTATTAAGTATTAAAAAGTCTTATTAATTCATTCATTTTCCATTGCTGATTTTAATTACATTTTTGAATTATTTATTGTTCTTAAATATAGAATTTCAAGGAAGACTCATGAAGAAGGAAATTGGTATTTTAGTGATTGGGAAGTTCATTGATCAGCAATTTTGATAAATAAAATAATTTGAAATTATTGATAAGCTACCGTAATTTCTCCGCTTCATCTAATTAATCCTTCGTTGTTTTAACTTTTTGAGATATTAAATTTAGCATCTAATTAGTTGTGAAAAAAATTTTATTTTTTTCTATTTACTAAAATTTTCGTAATACAAAAAAAAAAATAATTTATTTTTCTATTCAAAATAATCTTTACTTGAAGTGAATGAAAGTTATTTTGATGAAAAATTAATTGAGCCAGATTGGCGGCACATTATTGTAAAAGAAAACAATTCAAATATTTGGATAAAGTTTATTGAATTTTTTAAATTGTTTTAATGTAATGATAAACAAAATGTTATTGAAATAAAAAATACTAGCAATTTTGTGAATAAAATTTGTTAATGATAATGAGAATGCCTGATTGCTTTAGCTATTTATGCAAATTTTTTCAATCAATATTTAATCTTATAATTTATATTTAACACTTGAATGATCTTTTTTCTTTATTGATCACGGACATCAGAGAAATTCTTAGGTGACATAAATGTGAGGCAAATTAGAAGTAAAAGAATAATTAAATCGAAATTAGTGAAATTCTAAAATGAATACTGTAGAATAAGTACTATTCAGAATTAATAATTAATCAAAAATGAGCAAAACATATCGCGGCCTTTTTTGTTTTTTAAAATAACAAAATGGTTTGAAATGAAAAAAAGAAATTCCAAACAAAAAACATTTATTTCTTTAAAAAACATTTGAAAATAAACTTTTTTCTTTTTCGGTTCCCTTTCAACTTCACTGACAAATTTTTCATGAAAAAAAACTTTTATAATTACTTTTTTGTTTTATAATTTTCACTTATGTGATTTATTTGTTCGTTTGTTTGATAAAATTTTTAAAATTTATCAAATACATCCAAATTTCTACGTTATGAAAAGTTGAAATAGTTGATGTGATAATTTTAATTTCACTTAATTTTTTTTCCAAATTCCATTTGTAATTTGGAACCAATTTTTCGGTTAGCTATTTTGACCCACATTGTAACATCTGCCTTTGTTTCCTTTTTCTTTTTCATTTTCTTTTTTTTTTTTTTTAAATTCTTTTTTTTACATTTAATATTTGTGAAGAAACAAAATGAAATTCTTTTTGGTTTTTTTTTTTCAACTGCTTATAAAATAAATTATATCTTTAAAGTAAGATAAGTCTGAGATCAGATAACATATGTTTAGCTAACTAACAAAAGGTAACAAGAGGTCATCAGATGGGAGAGGTGGGGTCAATCTTCTTATCAATCAACATCTAAACCTCAGGGGATTCTTGCATTCTTTTGTATTTCTGGCCAATACCTTCAGAAACTATTCTATTTTATTTCATTACACATTTCTAGAAAAACGTTAAAATAGTTCGAATTTTTCTTTTTTTTTTTATTTGATAGAACAAATACATTTAAAGAACAGAATAATTAAAGGATAGAACGATTGATGAAATTTTAATAATAGCATATATGAGTTGCAACATGTGAAATTAAATCCAACGTAATTTAATTTTTTAAAAAATATTTTGATTAGAAACATTAATTAGCTTAAGCATTTAATCGCATTTTTAGTTTTAAAAATTCCGTTTAAATTTCGGACTGAAATTGCATTCAAAAGTAGAATTTAATTTTAATTTAATCAAAAAAGTTTGCAGTTTCTCAATTTAAATAATCACAATTTTCTGTCCATTCAGCAGCATCAATTTAATTGGTTTCCAATATTGTTAAAAAGAATTTTTTCCCTTCAATGATTTTTTTATTGTTGAATGCCATTTTTTGCTTTTTTTTGGCAATAATAAAATGGTAATATTGGCAAAGAAAGTTTATTTTCATTCGCATTGTATCTGCTAGAAAAAATTGGTAAAATTTTTTTCCGATACTTTGATTTTATTAACAAAAAAGTTTAAATTAATTATCATTTTTGATGATTTAATTTGAATTCAAAGATCTGTATACTATAAAAATGGTATCGATCAAGAATTGATGAAAACAGAATAGTTTTGGGAGGGAATGTTTTATATAATTTTTTCTTTTTTGTTCATTTTCACATTTCAATATGATGTGTGATATGCGTTGAAGGACATTTGAAATTCTTTTCTTCTACGACTTTTTTTTTTTTGTTTGTTTAATTAAATGATGATCTTAGACTGATTAATTCGATAAAGAGATAGAAATTAAACCGTAATTTTAAACTGATTATAGTATTTTGAACAAAATAGAAATCAAATTGTGGTTTTAGGTTGAATAACTGGTATTCATCAAGTAATAGTTTTAGACTTGTGTATTCGGTAAGGAGACAGGAATTAAATAACGAAATGGAAACCAAATTATGGCTTTAGATTTGAGTATTTGATAGAAAAAATAGAATAACTTATGATTAAAAGGAGAATTTAATGCTAATAGTTACGATTTATGTATTTAGCTCGGTTTAAATTATATTAATTTTGAATAATCGAAGAAATTTTTTTCGATTCGTTTTTTTTTTTTTTTTTTTATAGTTTGAATATTTCGAATTAACTTTTTTCTAAATTATTTATATTTTCAGCTTTATGCCTATAAATTAACAAGAATATAAAAGTTTACGATAAAGGAGAAAGGAATGAAATGAAGTTGACTGTCAACTTGAATTTGTTGGAATAAATTTCTGATGCATTCATGCGCTTCAGTTACAAAATTTTACGGTATACAACGAAATAAACAATACGATAAAGCCAAAGGCTAATGTTTTGTTCAAATTTTGTTGTTTGTTCATTATGGTTGATCGGTTTTATGGCAAATGGTTGTTATGGTATGTCATTTTTTCCTTTTCTTCTCACTAATTTTTTTTTTCTTTTTTTGGTAATTAAAGATTGAAAGTTTATATTTCAGCAAACAAAAAAGAAAAATCTGTTTAAATTAAGCTGGAATTTCTTCGTTCTGCTGTTTTTGAAAATTCATTGATCGAGAAATGTATAAAGTTTCAGCAAACTATTTTTGCCTCAAATTATAACTCTTGATAAACAAATATTGTGTTTAAATTAATTTCTTAATAAATATTTGAAAATGTTTATTTATTTTTTGCATTCAATAAATTACGGCATAACTTGAGGAAAAAAGTATTTTGGCAAAATTTTTATAAATTTGTCGATTAATTTCTTGTTAATAGATTTCTCTTTTTTTTTTTCATGCAGAATTACTCTTAATACTGTATTTGATTATAGCGAATTCGAACATTTAACTGTCATTTTTATTGTTAAATTTGAAAATTTTTGACTAAAATCATATTGAAGAAAAAGGAAAGATATTTAAAGTAAAGGTTTTGAATAGATTTGTCGATTTTATGACAATTATTCGAAAAAATACAAAATGATAATAATGACAATGACAATTCATTTCGCAAATTAGTATGGTCTGTTTATGTCGCATTTTGTCGATAATTTAAGAAAAATTCTTTGGATTAAGCCATAAATTGTGATTAGCCATAACACTGAATTGTACGAAAAATTTTAGAAAGACAAAAAGGAAAAAGAGATATGGAAAATGTTGATAACTTAGAGAAGGTTATGCTAATACTTCTTAAAAAATTAATTAATTAGACTATTTATAAGTATTAAATAACGCATAAAACTGTTGTTCATTAAAAGAAAGCGAATCAATAAATAATTAAACTAAAGTTTAGATTAAAATTAAATTATCCATTTACAAATTAATCAATCAGTTATTTGTGATTATTTAAAAAAAATTTTTTTAGCATAATTTAAAAATGAAAAAAAAACTGCAGTTATGCTGTTATTCAGAAATTGATCAATTTATTCGTTTATAATAATTCTTAAAAAATATTTTTTACAAGGTATTTTTTTGAATTTCGGAAATTCTATTTTGAAAAGATTAAAAATTTGAAAATAAATAAGGAAACCATTATTCATTCATATTTGCGTTTGTTTATAAAACTAAAGTGAAAGTTGTAATTCTTACTGTCCCCTCGGGAAAACTCAAAGATATTAGTGTGTCGCGGGGAAAGGATGACAGAAGGCAGGAAAAGATAAATTATTATCGTTGTGATTATCAATGTTAAGAATTGTTTTTTATTTTGCTCAAAAACAGACGATCTCCAAATGATCAACCAACGATCCGTTTTTATAAGCATTAAATTTGACTGAAATTAAAATATTTTAAATATTTTTTTGTTCAATTTTAAAGTTACAGTTAAAATTTCATGGACAAAAGTAATGTTTATTTATGCAAATTTCACTTAGGTTATGTATCGAGAACACGTGTGTCAGCTGTTGAAGTTTGGCGTAATGATAGTAACGATGGCGAAGTTCAGATAGTTCACGGGGTCAATAGTTGGCCAGCACTTCTCGAACAACTTAAAGGTAATGATGACCATCTTCATTCGCTACAATAATTTCATCTGAGAAGGAAGAAGAAGAGATAAGATTTTGAAAAGTTGCAAAATTCAAAATTCAAATTTAATTGAAGCATTGAAAATATTGTGAGAAATATTTAAGAAGAAGTAAAAAAAATCGAAATAAGTGTTGATTTAGAAAAGTTTGATATTTTGGAAAGTTGCAAATTTCAATTGGGATATTTGAAATACAAAACATTTAGTTTTAATTTTGCAATATTTGTTAAATTTTACTTTAAACAATAAAGAAAAAAATTGATATAACTGCTAAAATTTAAAATTCAATACCGATTAAAATTTAAAATTGAGAAGAATACTGATTTAAAAAGAGAAATAATGCAAGATAATAATTATTATAAAAAAAGAACAAATATGAAACTTATTGTTACACAATGAAAGAATTATAAAATAAATAAGTAAATGATTATTAATATGTTTACATAAAAGAATTTGAGAATTACCATATTATCATAAAAATTATTTGTTAAAATGAAATATGAAAAAAAAGAGATAAATTTTATTTAACTCATTTTTTAATCACCAAATTGTAAATTTATGTTTATCAACAATAACAGGAATTATTAGTAATTAGATCATATTAATTAATTAAGTGAATTAAAGGAGATAATTTTTCTTTTTTTTGAATTTCTCTCTTTTCAGCGATTTATTCTTTCTATTTATTTTCCAATTACATTTTATGCAAATTAATCTTTGTTATAATAATTAACTCATACTGATTAATTAAGTGAATTAAATATTGTGATAAATTTAATTATTTAAAATTATAACAAGTTTAATTTTTATTATTATAATAAGTTTGATTATTTATTATAATAAATCTAATTATCCAAAAATTTCCAGCGAAAGTTTTATATAATGTTGATTTATTGGCTTATTCCGTAAGAATTATGAATTAAGAAATTCCCATCCTTCGAAACTTTTCTTGATATGATTGATGAGAAAATCATAAGTGAAAATTAGCAATAATATATGGCCGTGTGACATTTCGATATTCGTTAATTAATTAATATTAGCAAGTTTGATTTATTAGCTTGAAAACTTCAATCAGCCCAAATTCATTTGCAATCGTACGAAATGATTTTGTCAAAATTTAAAGCAAAAATTGTAATGAAAGTAGTTGGAAAAGACAAAACGTACTTCAAACATAATAAGCAACTGGTATGATTGATTATATTATTAAATTTCATTGCCAGTAATCAATCATCTCATCAATCTGATTAGCTGATTATGCCATCCTTGTATCGTTTGGATTACAAGTTCTCAATCAAAATTAACTAAAATCCATGATCGAGAATTGAAATGTCAAGTTTTCAGCGTAATAAGAATAATTAAGTTTTGAAAGACGTTGCAAAAAGAAAAAAAAAAAAGAAGAAAGGAATTGAAAATTGCTACTTTTGATCTGCTAAAATAAATTTTTAATATCAAAATATATGATTCAATTGCATTTAAAAAAAAATTTTTATTTTAAAATAATAAAAAAGTTATCAATTACGTTAATTTCAAATTTCTAATTTTGATTCTTAATTAACACAATTTCATAAAAACAAAAGAAAAAAATTATTTAACTGAAAACTTTAGTATTATTACATTTTAAATTGTTTAATTCAAAAAAAAAAAAAAAAAAAAAAAAAAAAAGAAAAAAACGACAGGAAAATAAAATTGTTTGAGAGTAAATCAGTTATAAACAGAAATATTATCGTTGTAAATTGAAATTTAAAAATTTTAAAAATATCCAAAATTTTTTTAGGACCAATTTTGGAACGAAGTACGATGATTGAAGGTGATGTATACCTGAACCATCAACGGAAACATCATAATCGAGCGATACCATTAATGAGTTCACCGTTGAAAATTGCTGATCGTATTACATTTAAAGATTGGCTTCGAGAAGTTGCAAAATTACAAAAAGGTTTTTATTTTTTTCAATTTCAAATTTCGGACAAAATTTTTTTCATTTTTTTTTTTAGCAATTTAATATATTTAAATCTGTTATTGTTTACTTGTTTATTTGTTTATTTCGTTTATTAATTTCATTATAAATGGCTAAAATTATTGCCACTATCTTTTTAGATTAAATTTTATAATTTTTTGACTGATTAAGAAATAAGTATTTTAGGCAGTGCTTTTTTAAACAAGCATTGTAAATTTATATAATGCAAATATTTGTCATCTTTGAATACTTCTGCAAAGAAGATATTGTTATGGTTGATAATTAAAATCTGGTCAAAGGTTAATTATCGACGGGATTAATAGTTGTAATTAGTCGATCAGTCATTGTCAACTAGGCTATTGATGGGAAAGGCCATTGAATTCCTTTTCCCATCTTCTGATTGCTTAAAGCTGATAAAATTAATTAACATAAAATATTAATTATATTAGAGTGTTCTGCTATTTTTGTATGCAAATAATAGGAAAATAAAAAGATTTTACTAGAAATATGTTAAGTATTGCATAAATATGTGTATTTGAATTAAATTAGATATAAAATTAATTAAGTAAAAGAAAAAATGTTTTCGATATTTTTTTCGCTTTTTTACATTATAATTTTCCATTTTGCTACCAGTTTCAATTATCTACGATGGAAACATATAATATGATATTTTAATATTAATTAATTATTTATACTCAATTACTAATTACTATTAATCTATTTATAAGCAAAATCTACCATATATTTTTGTTTTCATTTTCGTTACATTATAATTTTGCATCCTATATATATATATATACAAGAGGTGAGCTAAAAAAAAATTCTTTTTGAATAAAAAATATTTTTTTTTCGGAATTTTTCGAAAAAAGAAAAAGTGGAAAAGTGATAATTGTATTTCAGTAATTAAAATTAATGTTCGATCAACAGCAGCAATTCGTCCAGTATTGCAGTATCTATTTGCTGCAAGTGAGGAAATTTCCTCACCTGTTGTATTACATGCAAATGTTTTCCGATCGCCCAGAAGTAAAGAGGTTATACAATTATTGCCAAATTATCTTGAAATAATGAAATTATTCACAAATATTAGGCTTTTAAATTGAATATTCATAATTTTTAATCATAAAAATAATCATAACATAATTGGAAATTTTTCTTTGAAATAATTTATTTTTTATTTTCTTCCATAAAAATTCTTTCATTGATTTATAAAAGCTATGTTGATTGTGAATTAAAATTATGGTTTCAAATCTTAAATATAAAATCTACAAATTTAATTTTGAGTAATTTTTTTCTTTTTGTCTGAAAATTCTTTCATTTGTAATTATGATTCAAATTTCTTTGTCAATATCATTATTATTATTATTATTATTATTATTATTATTATTATTATTATTATTATTATTATTATTATTATTATTATTATTATTATTATTATTATTATTATTATTATTATTATTATTATTATTATTATTATTA
>JAOVVO010001176.1:0-14857 GCA_028564675.1 Onchocerca lupi | reverse complement strand
TTGATTTTTTCCCCCCCCCCCCCCCAAAAAAAAAAAAAAAGCAGTTAAAAAGAATTTGAAAAAATTAAATAAATACAATTTTAAAAAATAAAATTGACTATAATGAATGATATAGTAGATGGGAAAGGTAAATTATAATTCTAAAATGATTATCGATTATTACAGGTATTGACTTTTTCTTCAAAAAGAGAAAAAGTGGATGGAGAGGGCAAATAACAAACTATTCATTCATACCTTGATAGAATTTAAATTGGAAAAAAAAAAAAAAAAAAAAGGAAGATAGGGGTATCAATTTTATTCATACCTGAATGAATTGAAAAAGGGAAGTTACAAAAAGGGAATGAGAGAAAAATTGTATCGTATTGTTATCATCGTCAACTACGATTTCCTTCCAACTTCACATTTGCAAGTAATTTTTTTGAGAAAAAAAGAACTTTTTCTCAAAAAAAACTTGGAAATAAAACAAATTATCATATGGGACTAATTAATTGTTTGTATTTGAAAGTTTTATTGTAAGGAATATTTTACATATCAATCACTAATGGTACTCAACAAAGTTACACCATCACATATCACCTTGAATCGAAACAATTAATTAACCCCATAAAAATGTAATTGCAACACTAATTTGTGATAAAATTTAACACGCATAATATGTAATTTTCATCTGAAAAATTTTGAGAATTTAAAGGATAACCTGCCGGAGTCACAGTAATGATTACAAAATCAAAAGGTATTATAACAATGTTTGCATATTTCTTCTTATAATTGTAAAATTTGAATATTATGTATTATAAACTAGAAATAATTACACGACGACCAATTCCGGAATTAACAAAACTATTCGGATCCTTCTAAGAGATATTTTACAAAATTTTGAAACACTAAACTTATTCTACTACTTGGCATTTAATTATCAGTCTGTGAAAAAGGAAAAATAATCTACTTGAAATATCATTTTTTCATTTGCATTACAAAAGTATCGAAAAATAATCAGCTCGAGAAAAAAAAAGGATCCAAGTTGATTTATTTCGAAAAAAAAAAAAAAAAACAAACTTTTTTTTATCATACTATCTAAAATTTATTCAATAATATTTCATCAGATAATCGAGTTTAATTTTTTAACATTCCTAATATTTTCATCATAATCTTCGAAATAATGCAATAATGGATCGAAAAGTTTCGGAAAACAAAACTTCTAACTAGTTACATTCAATTATTAATTACTAAATGAAAGAATAAGAATATCTCAGAAATAATATAGTATTCAAAAAGAAATATATATATTCGTTAAATTGAAATATATTATCACTCGAATAATTTCTTTCTATCTATTAAATTCACAACATGAAAGATGCTTATCAAAAATATTCTCAAAATATAATCCGTAATAATATTTATCATTAAATTAAAAAAAATGAAAATTTTTCAAAGTACGAAAAAAATTACTAGAATTGGAGTAAAATTTAAATTTATATTTCGAAAATAAAAGCAAAAACAAATAAAAGAAAAAAGAAAAGATAGTAACAGAAAAAAAAAATTTCTTTTTTTTTGAAAGGAGAAGAGAAATATAAATAAAATTCTTCAAAAAAAAAAAAAAGATTAAAAAAAAAAGGAAAAGGAAGTTTATTGAATGAGTCTACTAAAAAGAAATTCTAAACAGAAAAAAAAAAAAAAAAAAGATTGGAAAAAAATATATTTGTTCGGGACATTTACCGTAAAGATGGCACCAAGAAAACGACATCGTATTTGTTTATTGCTCCAAATTGGAAATGAATTAAAAAAAAAAAAAAAAAAAAAAAAAAAGTTTACAATGAGAGTAACACATGGGTATAATGTGAAAAGTTTATTGGTTCATCAATTGGAAGAAATAAATAAAAGAGAATATAAAAATATAAATGAAAGGGAATATTTCAAAAATTAAAATTTGAGATTTTAAAATTTCTGTTAGAACAAATATCATTTAATTAAATATACAATAATTAATATTTCATAGTATGTTAATATACCATATAATGAATTTCCGTTTCATTTTATTACTTTCTAACGGATAAGATTTTAATATGCATTGCAAATATAGCAATAACAAATTTAATGATATCTTTATGATTTGTCATTTCCACATGATACTCTCTCTCTCTCCTTGTCCTATTAAGCAATACAATTAATAATTGAAAATTTTTATTTAATTGATCAAATTTATTAAATAATACGAACGACAATCATATTTATTTCATGTGATAAATTTGGATGAAATTTAATTAAAATTAATTTCATTCAATTTAACTTAAAACTTTAATTTGGTATCATTTATTAACGTTGTATTGTAAAATCATTCTAGTTTAAGTCATCATTTTTTCATTTCTTTTTTTTTTCCTTCCAAACTTACCTTTCTCTGCTATTGCTTCTGATTTGATAATGGTAGTATTGAGAATTCAAATGTTTGAGCATTAGCATAAAACTTTTATGATAATTTACATTTAAAAGTGTAAAAAATTAATGGACATTTTTCAAATGCCAATAGCGAATATTAATGAATTAAATCAATTCCATTCCCTAATGTTATTCATTTAAACTGTCCATATAAGTCATTTATAAATGAATTCATAAATATGCATATATTAAATATAAACATATATTTATATGAGTGATACTTATATATATTGCTATATCTATAAATGTGTCAATAAAATAAGAAGGATAACAAAGCATGAATTGAAGGAAATTTCTGGAAGCACTTTTGAAATGATATTAGGAAATTTCAGAAAATAGTGAAATTTTGTGATACTAAAAGCAAGTTATGAATTTTATTAATATTCTAAAATAGTTGCTGTTTGTAAACAAAAGAAAAAAAAAAAAGAAAAAAATTTGAAGAGATAAGAGGGAGAAAAAAAAAAAAAACAATAACCCATACTTTTTGAGAGAGATGGTAAGGTTTTAAACATCACAGTAAAATATAAAAGGTAAATATAGATAGATATAGGTTTGAGAATGAGAAATTGAAAAAAAAAGTTTTTCTATTTTCTTTATGCAAAAAAAGAAAAAAAAAAAAGAATTTCATTTTGCTGCTATTTTAGCAAAAGCAAAAAATGAGAGAAAGTAAGAAAAAAAAAAAAGCATTTTCCCAATGGGAATAAATGTGTTAAAGACTAATTCAGAATCAATAAAATAAGAATCAAATTTTTTTTTAAACCATTCCTTCTTTTTTTTTTTTCCTTCCCTCAACTAGGCCTTTTATCTCGTCGTAATGCCAAAAATTTCCTATCCAGTATCAGTAATAAAATTGAGCCTTTACTCTTTTATCATTGTTTGGCTAAAAATAGCTTAATTTCAAGCTTTTCAGAATAAACTTGTTTTTTCTGGAAATGAGTATGTCCCTTCCTATGCTTTTTTTCTAATTCTCACTCATTTCTCTTTTTTCTATTCATTGCAAGAAAATAAACTTAAAATAATATTAAAAACATAGATAAAAGAGCAAAGGCTCAGTTTTATTACTGATACTGGATAGGAAATATTGATAAATACTTTTTTTGATCAAAGGTCACTTAAAGTTTTCAGATCATCGATGACAATGAGATGTGCCATTCCTTTGCTAAGAGTATAACAATAACCTAGGCTTGTTTATCAAATGTTTCAAATATATAACTATGCCTAAGATGTCAAACTTTACTAGCATAGACTAGAAAAGTACTTTTAGTGGTGTTATGAGCCAAGCTAGTGAAAATAGGACAGAATTGTCAAACATATTTATATCGAAAGGTTATTCTCAAGAGAGAGAATTACAACAATCCGTTCCCATTCCTTCATTGCTGTAAAGTAAAATGTCAATGTCAGATCATCTTTGCGGGCACATTTATATGTTTGGAATAATCGGAGACAAATAGAAGAAATCTTTGGGGAGAATGAATGACAGGAAAAGGGAAAACAAGTCATCTGCGTCAATTACCAAAACAATTCAAGAATTACTTCAAACATAACTGAATTCAAAAATTACTTTAAAGATAACTGAATTCATCTATCTTTAAGCAAAATTTACACCTATCTATCTTAATGATGAATAAAAATAAGCCAAATTATTACAATCAAGAAAGTGTACGAAATTTAGCAAATGCTAATCATTCAAGTACTAACAGATTAATGAGACAATTTTTGATTATTTTTAAAAATGGAAAAATCAATCAAAGAGATGGAAGATTGGAAATTTAATGCTGAAATTAATTTCATTAAGAAGAAAATTTTTTTTTCTTGAATGACAATAAATAAATATAATTTTTGCAAACTGAAGAATTTAACAAAAAAAAAAAAAAAAAAAAAAAAAAAAAGATTTTTTTGTTCAAGAGAAAAATTCTGGAAATAATCTTAATCTGAGAATTTACAGCAAACAAAATCTACTTATTACAATGATGCTACAAATTCTTTTCTTGCACTATGTAATATACACTTTTTCCCCCCCCCCCTGCACAACATATGATTCAATCCAAAAATTAAACTTTGTTAATTAAAGGAAAGGATAAGGAAGAAAATAATACTAATTTATATATAATAGTAATTAACGCGTCAAAATGATTTCGGTCATTAATTATGCCAATTTTCAATGATGACAATTATAGCAAAGTGATATTAAATTAGAAACAATTTTAAAATAATTGATAAACAGGGAATTTAAATTTGAAACATAATTTTCTAAAGATTGATAAGAAGGATGGATGGGATTAGATATATTTTGCATGTAAGCGATAAATTTTAATTAACTTACCTTTCTATTTGATCAGATAGAAAAGTGAATTAATTAAGACTAATGATTCAATCATTGATTACTACATATAAATAGTAAATATTGCATTTGAAATGATTTCAATTTTTATTTAGCACTAGGCAAAATTTTCTTCATCACTAGGCATATTTTCATATGTGAACAAAAAAATAAAACTTTTTGCTTCATTCTTAAAATCTAAAAGCAAACTAGTGAATTTAGATTTCAAAAGAGTAATTCAGATGCATTAATTATATTTTAACAACAATTTTTAATAAAATATTGCAGAAATTTGAGAAGTTCCAATAATTATAGTAACAACAGTATCATTAATTATTCTCTTTTTTGATCAAAAATATTACTTTAAATTTGAATATCTATCCTGTCTTATATTTTAATATGTTAGGGAGAAGTTACTTCTTACAGTATCTCAATGATTGCGATTTTTCATTCCGTTTACTTATTGAAATAATGCGAAAAGATTTGCGTAGAAAAGAAAGGGCCAAATTAAGTAAATTATAATAAAAAGTTACAGTTAATTAAATTACAGTAGAAAGTTACAGAAGTTACCTTTCCGCAAGAAGTCCGCAATCGTTCGATTATTTTCACTAAATCCTTTCAACTGCACATATGTACTCAATGATAATTACCATCATAGAAATAGAAAAAAAAAAAAAAAAAAAATGCAAAAAAAAAAAAAAAAAAACTAGCCAATTCATTAGTTGAAATATGTGAACTATTGATTGAATCAAATGATCCTTCTTCATCACCCTGAAATTTCATCTTTTAAAATCGTTAATTTTATTAAATTCTTTAAAAATTATTGATTTTTTGCTACTGAAATATAAGAAATAATTGGTTACAAGATTTCTTTGATGAATAATTGAAATGTTATTATTTGAATTATTAAAAACAAATTTTCCAGCAACAAAACAAGCACATCGGTAATTTAACTATAATTATCATCAGCTTTGAAGAAATGATATATTGAATTCAATTTTAATTAGAAGTAAGTTTATTTGAAATATTTGCAAAGAAATCAAAAGACAAATGGATGAGATAATATAGCGAGAAAAACTGTTGTTAACTTCCATTCAGATTAACCTGGGTTTTCATCTTGAGAAATTCTAAATTTGAATCGATAAACTTCACTTTTCTATCAGTTTTCCAGAAATTCTCCACTTTGGAAAATTCGAAAATGGAACTAAAGCTGAACAAGAAAATAAGAAAGAAATAAAAAGTACACCTTAAAAATCCAATAAACTCGAGCAGGTGGATTTGATTCGGGTGGCATACAATTCCGCTGATATGGATCACCCAAATCGACACGTATAATTTCTGGTTCAGCTTTTGGAAAGTATCGTATCCCTGAAATTTTAACTATTATTTTTATGATAAAGATAGTAAAACAAATATGAATGAAGTGAAACAAATAATAGAACGAACAAAAATTTCAAGTTCTAATTCCTTCAAATAAACGAAATTGTTTAAAATGGTTTCCCACTAATTAATCCAAATTCCCGTTAATACTTTCTGAATTAAAGCAATTTATTGATTAATTGGAAGCATTTAAAATATCTGACAGAAACAATTTCTATCCAGCAATTGATTTCCAAATAGATGATCATCTACCTAATCTCTTTATCAATAAAAAATATTTAATTTTAGGTTGACAATTTTCTACCGAATAATTAAAATAATCGAAATATGCAAGTCTTAAAAAAGAATAATTGATTGATAATTTACGGAACTTTTGACCTCTAGTATGACAATAATAAAAGAATTCGAAGGAACACTAACATGTTTGTTTTAGAGTAATCTTCTCGGATAAGGCAGTACCATTATCATTTGTCGCTTCACACTGATAAACACCTTCATCGGCAGCAGTTAATTTAGAAAAAACAAATGATCCTTCGCTCGGACGTTGAGCGATCCTATCCGAATACATTGCTAAATTGAACGGTTTACCGTTCTTTTTCCACTTATATCTATAAATTAAATCTTTTTTTAATTGAAAAATTAAAAATTTTTTCAGTTTTTTTCTCATCTTTCAATTTTTATTACATTCAAATTTTATGTCATCTATTGTAAACTGACCTTGCAAATCTCTTCAAACATTCATATTTAATTTAGTCCTTTAAACGTATAATAATAATGTATGACTACGTGATACATCCATTTATCATTAGCCGTATTTATGTCAAAGAAGCATGAAAATTTTTTTTATGCATGTTATATGCAAATTTTTTAATTTAATATTTGTCGGAAAAACTTGAAAGATGTAATTATTGTAAACAAGAGGTGTTAAAGATCAAGAAGCGCGAAGATAATTTCAAAGGGAACAATGGGCCAATGTTTATCGTTTTACCGCCAAAACGATAAACACGTTTGCCGCCAAAATGATAAATATGTTTGCTGCCAAAACGCTTCAATTAACTGATAAATAAACATGAGACAAACTTTTTCCCAATATTCGAAAAATAAAAAACATACCCAGGAGATGGATTACCATCAGCAATGCACCGTAGTGTTCGTTCTTTTAAATAATCTAAATTATGGCCATTAGAAGTCTGGGTTGATTCTAACGTAAAATAAATAGTAGGATCGTTAGGCTCGTGAATGAAACGCGGTGGCGTTGGTATTGTGGACCAATCAATAATGTTACATTTTACTGAAAAATAAATAAATATATAATTTGAAACATTTATTGATAAATTTTAATACTATTCATATTTATATCTCGCGCATTTCAAATTAGATATTAGTTTTTCTTTTTTTTTTTTTTTTTTTTGTATTATTTAAATTTGGTCTAACTTAGACAGAAGATTTCTAGAAGGTTCTAATTTTAAAAAATATCCGTGCTATTCATTTGAATATAATAACACTGAAAGAATGTAACTTACCACAGCAAACCAGTATGAAGATCAATAACCTATAACGTGTAAACCTCGTTATTAATGCCATCACGGCCTGAAAGAAAAAATTTTCCGTCATTTACGCTGAATACACTAATTGAGCATGTAACGTCATAGGCAACATCACTTCAAAATAATATTTACGATTCAAAATTTTCGGTAAAATGAAGTACTAATAGTATTAAATATCGGTAATTTATTCTAATAAATGCAAGGGATTTTATGCAATAATTGGACGACAATTTCACGAGAAAGATTTGAACTGACCAATAAAAAATTTTAATAAATAAACAAGAAAAAAAACGTGCATAAAAAGACTATCATTTCAGTCTACAAAGAATATCAAGGCTATAAATGATATTTTGGAATTAATTAAAATCTAAGATTGATCAAAATAAATGTACTGCTTATCAATAAATAAATTATGGCAGAAAATTTGTTTCCTAGAATCTTCCAGAAGTTTCAATCTTTTTACAAATCTTCATTATTCTCAAGAAATAAAGTATGCAAAAATATCATTCATCATCAATATATCAGAATTTCGATACGGCGAAGAAAAAATAATTTAAATTTTGAAATCAATAATGTAAATATATTTCAAATAATATCAAAAGAATGGAATTGAAATTGATAAATGCTAATCATAGCTATCCCATATAATGGTAAACAATAGAACCATTTATGGAAAATCTATCAAGAGATCAATTTCATATCAAAATGCTCTTCTTTCCTATATTCTCCCTCTTTTATCACTTCTTTTTTTGCATTTTTTTTCCCCCCTCTTAGTAAAATATGAAGGACAAAAAGTTCATTCAAGGTAGATAATTTATCAGATACTGCATAAATTTTTCTAATTTGTAATTGAATTTTTGAATTCAAATGAAACATTAATGAAGTAGTATGAAAGTGAGAAATATCTGAAAAATTTTCCATCAAATCATATAAAATCATTTCAATATTGTATGAAAGAAAATGCAAAAGGAAGCATAAAATCACTACAATCAAATTATATTCTTTCATCTTTCTTTTTTTTAATTAACTTTTTTAAATTAACTTGAATGAAATTAGCTTTGCAATCGATTCATTGCAATACAAGAATTTCAGAATATCAATAAATAGTTAAAATTTTTTTGTCTGATAGATATGCATGCATTAATCGATGATGGAATTTGATCTAGAATTGTTGAAGTATGATGACCAAGAACTACTGATCTAAAAATCAAAAATTTGAAAGAATCAAAAAAAAAAAAAAAAAAATGCGACATTACGTTCTGATGAACCGTTTTTTTTTTTCTTTTTTTTTTTATTCAACCAATTAGTGATAAAATTGACCAAATAAATGATTTAGTCGATATCAATATTTTTTACATTTTGAAATTGAGCAAAAATAAAATCTCGAAGAAAAAAAGAGTAAAAAAAAAATTGGTATAAATTGTTCAAAAATATTTATAGCTTTATTCGTTTGCTAATCAATGCTTCCTTCTTTGCGAAAGATAAAAGTTCAATTCTCCCTAAGGGAATTAATATCGCATGAAAAAGTTTTAATTCGTAATAGTTTTTAGCTATGCCTTTTCGAAATTTATTATATGAAATAAAATTATAAGAAATAAATTTAGCTCTATGCACGAATTTCGTTCAAATAATTTCTATTGAAAAAATGTAAACAAAATGAATAAAATATATACAGCATGAAATTAATGTATGTCACGATATTGCGAATTTGATTTCGATGAAAATTTTACATCGTTTTCTTTCTAAATTAATAGAGTCTGGCAAAACTATTCGAAATTCAATTTAATTAATGAATTTCGAAATGTATCAGAAAAAAAAATGCAACTATTACTAAATGAGTTTGCATTTCATAATTTTTGATAGTATGTTTCATTCGAAGAAAATAGCCAGTCATGTTAGATGAGATATTTAAATGTAAATTTTAATGAAAAATTAAATTTAGGTTGTATGAAGATTGTCTTAAAAAAGAAGAATTAAAGTAATCGAAGTTAAACTAAATTCTATATTTTCCTTATAGTAAGGCTAAAAATTGAACAAGAATTATTTGAAATTGGTTTGAATTCCGGAAAAATTGCCAATTTAACTAGTAGTATTGGAAGAATTTCCTATATGAGAATTCATCATTACTTTTTATGATATTTGAATAAATGTTTTTTTTTTTTCTTTTTTTTGTGAATATTTCAAAAACACTGCAGGATATTTTCCAATAAATACAACACTGCAATAAACGGTTTTAAATTCCAAACATTAACATCTTGATACAATAGATACTGATAGGATACGAATAACATCAGAGATGAAATATTGCAAAAGTGTTGTAATTTCGCTTCATCATTTATTTAATTGATTGTTTCAAGATTTTCCTAAATTTGATCTACCAATGAGATAATTTGATGAATTTTTTTGGCCCATTTATAGAATATATTCGAATTTCCCTCCTAAAACTGAACTTTCTAAAGGTATTTCGCTAGAAAATATGTCAGCATTAGGAATAGTACTTCAGGATGAAATCTTAGACGTCTTATGATTGAAAATGGCTACAAATGTGTGTCATCAATAAGAGCACTTCAAAATCAAATACTTGTAGCATTCGAGTACTTAAGTACTCGGTCGTAATGTAATACGAAAACTCTCAATAAACTTTTCGAAATGACCGCCAAAAGAATTCATCCGGTTGTCCGATCGGATTCAACTGTTTTTATTGACCGAAAGTCTATGCAAGATTGAATCTAAAGTAATTTTAATCTGTAAGTTTGATTTGATTAAAGAACCAAATCATATAAAATAATAAAAATGCCGCTATTTTACAAAATTTCAACTTTGTCTATAGTGATATCATTCAGTGATAAGGCCAGCAGTGATAATAATAATAATTCACGTAGCATAAATGATGGCATATATGCCATCAGCTTGTTGATAGATCGTACAAAATGCGTCAGTAATAAACATTCAAATAGTTGTAAGAAATTTTGCAGTTGTAATAATTAATCATATCAGCGAATTCGTGTGACACTGATGTGTTTCTAGCTCTACTTTGGAAGAACATCCTGAAAAATCTTCTTGTTCACTTTCAATTTTATGATCATAAAAATTTTGATGTAGAAACGAAACATGTAATTTTCAATACTTGAGAATATCAAACGAAGAAATGTTGAATGTTAAGATGAAGAATTTGAAAAAAAAAAAAAGAATGTACCAAAAAAATTAAAAAAAAAAAAAAAAAAAAAAAAAAGTGATCACAATTGATGAAGTTAATAGACTGAATGAAAATTTCGACTATGCATTTTCAACAAAAAGTTATTTTGAGCAATGCATGGACTAAATTTAAGACATTCCTCCCATCATTTAATATTTTATTATGAAAACATTAAAAATAGAAGCCACAATTCAACTAAAAATACTATTGGCCAATTGTCCGATTACAAGCCTAGAAATCTTCCGGATATTGATAGGATTGCGTGATGTAAAATGACCATAAAATCATTGAAAAGAAGCTTGACTATAGTAATTTGAAAAATTATTTAGTCCAATTTATTTGCATCAGAAATTACGAGACTTGTTCGAACAACAACAATCTAAAATTTTTCAATTTTCAACTAATTTGACATTAAGATTACTCATATTTGTTTATATATGTATAAATATCATTCGTAAATACTATGCAATATCGTTCAATTTTATAGGTTGAAAAGACAATGAGAAAGTTTGAAAATAGGAAATGAGGAAAGCATGAAAAGTTTAAATGAAGCAAAAATAATGATATTGCTTGCATAAAACTTAAATTCTTTCTTTATTATTTGAAAATGTTTAAATTACAATAATAATAGTAATAATAATACAAACGAAAAGTAAGGAATGACAGAAAAATAACAAACAGAAAGAGAAATGTAGGCTAAAATCATTTCAAATTAGGCGAAATATTCGCCTTTTTTTCTGCCTTTTTATTCAAATTTCACAGATTTTTTCTTTTTTTTCTTTTTTTTCTTTTTATATTTAAAAAATGCGTAAACTGCTAAAAGTAGAAGGTAATGATATTTCGAAATGAAGCATTTAAAAATACTTCAACTTAAATTTTTTTTTTCAAATTTTAACTCAAAAATTATTCAAATATGCTTTTTTAAAAGCTCATTTTAAATAGTAGTAGTAAGAAATGTTGAAATAATAGTTGATCGAAATAAAGGTCAATTTAAATTTTAAAATTGCTTCCATTCAAAAATTGTGCGCTATTTTTCTTTTTTTTTTTTTTTTGCAACTTTTCAATCTTTTATCTATCTAATTATCTTTCTTTCAATCTCAATCATTCATGACGATCCCTTTTTTTCCCTCCCCTCCTCCCTAAACTTTATTCAAAACAAAAAAATCGATATTTGAACATTTGTTGCATAAATTTGTTTCGTTAATTAGCCAAATTCTTAATGTTTTTTTTTTTTTTTTTTTTTTCTTTTTTCTTACATAAATAGTGATTTGAATCGTATCATCGCCAACTGTTCCTATTGTGCCGTTTCCGTGTATTTCGTTCGTTACGTTTGACAACAAATACGATTCATTTATTATCGATATTCTATCCATTTCAATTTCATTCCCACTTCTCTCTCAAAATAATTCACTTCTTTTTTTTTTTTTTTTTTTTTTTTTTTTCATTTGACTGTAAACTTAAGCAATAACAGTTGTTAATTAACCACGAAATATTAATCATTATGGGTAAAGTATAGACAGTTTATTGTGGTAACTATATCTATCATTAAAAGCAAATATTTAAATGAATTTCCAAATTTAAAATTAAATTTTAATTACATTTATTAAATCATTGTAATCAATATTTTAATAATCACTTGATATTAAATTATTATAGAAGTATCGAGTCCAATTTATCGAGTGATAAACTATGTTTATCATTAAGAGCAAAATATTATATAGATTTTTTAAAATTTAAAAATTCAATTTTAATTACACATATTACATTATTTGATTATATTTTGATCGTTTGCTTTTGATGATAAATGATAATAACAGTAAAGAAGAGAGTAAAAGTGAAAAAACAAAATGAAACGAATGAAAGAATTAGTAAAAGAATTATAATCATCATATTGCCAAATAAATCATGAATGCATTCTTATAAAATGAAAAGGAATGATACAAGCAACATAAAGCAGGTAGTTGAAGATGACGATGATGATGATAAGGATGATAAAGATGATGATAAAAATGCTGATGGAAAAAGGAATATTTTCATTTGGACCTATTGTATCGTTATGTTTGATATTTGGAGAATGAAGGAAAAATGATTGTAAGGATCGGGAAAGTTTCTTCATAATACATGCCATTATTATTAAACTTTTTTTACTTTTTTAACCTAAATAACTATTCAAAAATAGGAAGATGAAGGTGTGAAATAATTTAGAAATATAAAATAAATCAAAATTTGAAAATATAAAATGAATTAAAATTTAGAAGTGTGAAAAATAAAGTAAAATTTGAAAACTGTAAAATATACCAAAATTGGATAAAAATTCAAAAATTTTTTTCTCCAACTCATATTTTTTCCCGCTTGCCTCAAAGAATAAATTATCTGATAAAAATGATCATTTAATTATTTGAATTTGAAAAAGTAAAATTTATTATACAAGAGTGAAATTTCAGTGTATACATACAACTGCAAAAAACAGATAAAAAAAAAAAAAAAAAAAAAAAGAAAGTTAAGAAAAAGGAAAAGAGAAGCTTAATCGCGGATATCTGATATCAATCTTTTTTGTTTGGGGGAGGGGGGAGGGGGAGGACATTAATGTCACTTGTAATATTGTCATTTTACAAGATAAGAACTGATAAGTTTTGAACATACGATGATGATGATGGAATTAATCGATAAAATTTGAAATAATAAAGTTGCTAAAACATAATGAGATAGCAACATTATACAATATAAAATATAGGTCATTTAAGTTTGGAAAATTTATATGTACCAACATAAAAGACAATGAGCGGTTATTCTTTTGATGTTATGCAATTTGCGATTATTGGACACTAATGATTGATTACTTTTAGAAGTAAAAATGAAAAAAAGGAAAGATGAAAATTTACAAATGTTCCCAAAGTTCAGCTTATCTATTAAAAATGATGTCAGCAATTTTAATGCTAAATGAAATTGGTATGTTGTTAGTTTTGAGAAAAATTTGAATTTGAAAATTTTCGAAATATCAAAAATTAAAAAATCCTTAATCGTTTTACTGAATTTACTCACTTTTCTTTTCTTTTTAAATTAATAAAAATTTTTTTTTCGAATATTTCTTTTACTATCTTGCAAAGAAATTTTCCAATAGTCTGGACAAGTGATACAATTATGATATTCAATATTGATTTAATATTTTCAACATTTGTCATTTTTTTTTTTTTAGCAAGATGCCAAGTTGGAAATATCCGTATTAATGAAATAAAAATTTGAAATTTATTAATTTAAATTTTTTGAAAAAAAAAAAAAAAACAAAGAAAGATTATTTAAAAATTTTGATAAAGAAATTTTAATATGAATTATAAAATTATATTTTAGAAAATTTGAAGAATCATAAAATTATTTTAAATCAAACAAAAATGAATATTCATTGCATATTTTGATTAAAATTTTTAATGATGACATGTATAATGTTCAAAAATTGAAAATTATTATGCATTTATTTATCAAAAGATATATTCGAGAATATTTTCAACTGTCAAATTTAATCATTTCTCCAATCATTCCATTCGCTTAGTAATGAGGATGATAATTAATGATAATTATTGTAATATTTCTATGCACATAACCGATTCGGTTTAGGTGAAGGTTATATGTATTTAACATAAATTAGGATTTATAATTTTCATTAATGACAATATCAGCAATAATATTGAAAGATTTGAAAGTTAAAAATGGAAATATCATAGATTGGGAAGGGTTATAGTTCATAGGTCACTCAAATAACAATATCGATTTGCAAATGAAGCATATGAAAGTCACATCACATGAATCATTTTCACATATACTATTATTATAAAACAATTCATATTTGGGCGGCAAAATCATGAAATCTGAATCAGTTTCTGCCATCTGTTTTCTCGTACCTTTCGTGATACGGTCCAATGAACAATTGAATCGGAATCATTATAATTTGAACATTCATTTTTTTTTTTTTTTTTTTTTTTTTTT
>JAOVVO010001175.1:0-14872 GCA_028564675.1 Onchocerca lupi | reverse complement strand
TTGTTACTCGAATTCAACTTAAGTCAGTCCAACTCAACACACCTCAATCAACTCCCCCTAAGCAACGCAAAAGGCAAATCAACCTTGGTCGAAATACTAGTTGTATTTGGTTATCAATAGACATCACGATAATATCAGTTCAAAGTCATAACAGAAAGATAACTTTATCCAGACCGCTCAAAACCGGTATCATTGAGCGAACACCAGTTCTTCCCTGTTCATATAAAGCAGTTATCCTATTTACAAGATCTTGAGTTGGAGGATCTAAAACACGAAGTGAATTAATTTTTTTGAAATTAGAACAGGTTCTGGATAGTCATTAGTTGGAGAAAAATTTCTTAAAACTACACCATACATTAACAAACAAATAATTTGCAAAATGTACTTCTTACAGTAAGAAGAAAGAAATGTTTCAGCTCCTTGCGGACAATTTTCAATCATTTCTAATAAATGCTCACTTGTTGCACCTATAGATTTTATGGCACTGTCAATTGTGCGCGATATAATCTGAAAATATATTCTTCTTTCGAAGAAACAAATTTTACAAAGATTCAATGCATGTTAGGATTTAAATATTTTAATAATCTTATGCTTTTAAAATAACCATTGTAGTAATGGAGACAAGGTATTGGAAATGTTTGCGAAATGATATGAAGCAGAAAGAGAAAATGTCGAAATGATAACTTATCCACGTTATCATTATTAACTACCGAAACAAAAAAGCAACCTTCTTCTTTTCAAAAAATAATTTGAATTCACTGAATATATTTAAAATAAATTTTAAACCAATTTTTTTTACTGTTCTTCTCTACACTATGAATGTTGATAAATGATGAAATCATATAAAACAAAGGAACAATAAAAATTTATCTAATAATGATTTTGGCTTTATCTGCTTTAAATCATTTGAAAATTTCGCATAAATAAAAGCCAAAATATGTATCAATGAATGTTCGAGAGGAATAATGGATAAAAATAAGTTTAGGATAACGCGTATTGCTGCGTCATCCCACTGGGGCTTGACATCTTTTTTTTCATATGCATAAAACTGAGGTGGTGGACCTGGCTTTTTGCAATAATTCATTGAACAAATTAAGTGTTCTCGGACATCTCCTCATCCGAGGAACTAATCCACATGCTACGTAAATAAAAATAAAAAAATAAAAATAAAAAACTGTTATTCATTTTCCAAAACTTTCGAGAATCTGATAAATTATAATCATAAATTTTAGCAGATATCAAGAAATTCTCCCCTGACGTAATTGATTTGACACAATTCTGTTATTGTTTCAACACTTTGTGTACGAACATCAACCCTGTTGTCGCAAAAGTCACGAAAACTGAAATAAAATGTTTTCCATGATTCATAATTCATTGATTATCTCATTTTTATATTTGCTTTAACTTTTCTATCTCAAATTAGAGTATAAAAATTGTCCTATTTGCAGTTATGTAAATTCTTTTAGATTATTATCTTAAACATCTGTTACATTTTTATTTTGAACATCTGGTAAAATTATTTTTTTACTAGCTGGACCCGGCCACGCCCCGTATGGCCGATTCAGCTAGTGTATGGGGGCCGGCCAAGCTTCGTGTGTCCGGCTCCAAGTTAGTTCTCTACCGACTGTTTTGAAATTCGACAAAATCTTTGTGTTCGAATAGGCCATCATTTCTATTTTTATCTATTGCTTTCAGAGGTGTATTACTGGTAAAACGAAAACTATTAATGATTGGAACGACGATAATATACACTCAAAGTATCTTTCAAAAAAAGGTTTGTTCTTTTTTTCACTTTTTGCTACAAACTTTTTTCCTCTTTATTATTATATATTTTTTAAATTTATGATATTCATTTTAATATTTCGTCAAAATTCCTTCTTTGAACTTTTTACTTTTTTTTATTTTTCGTTTTTTAGCATTTTATGAAATATAATTTTCTTCCATTTTTTTTAAAGCTTTTTGCTTAATTTAATTATAAAAAATCGATACGAAATTTCCTCTGTAGAATTAATTTAGCATATTAAATATTTTTATAGTATTTGTTTATCATAAACTATTACTTATTATTAATTATTATTACTTATTAATTATTAATTAACAACTACAATTAGAGAAATGGGAGGAAGAAGGAGATGGGAGAAAAAAATGTAAGGCTAATTGTTATCACTATTAGGGAGATGGGGGAAAAGGAGAATGAGAGAAAAAAAGAAAGGCGGAGTCGACAGACCCCGCCCCTCAGTTATTCTTAGTTGTCACGTATGTGACATGTGAAAAAAGTAATTAGGTCTATATAAGAGCACGTGCCTATTTGAATGCAAGGTTGTGTCCAAATTTGAAGAAAATAGGTGGAGAAGTTAAGGAGTTCATTGTGAAGTAACAGGTAGCATTTACATTTTTATTTATATAGATAGATAAATAAATGAATTTTGTTCCGCACTATAATATGATGAAACCATAGTTTTCGCTACAGAATCATATATTTCAAAATACAATGAAGTACAGGACAAAAATCTCTATATTTAACGAACAAGGAAACAGCGTAATTTCAGATGCCAAAAGCGTTATACTTCGACTGATTTCCTCCAAAATCAAAAGCCCGATATGAATACAAAGTTTTTTGAAATGATTTCGTTACGAATAAACAATCAAACCTCGGGAATAAATCTAAATTATTTAAATAATTCCAGGTTAGTGATATCTGACAACAAAGTGGAATGACAAACATAGCAAAAAACAAAAACGGATAGAAATATCTAACAATGAGCTGCAAATGCATGAAAAAGCATCAATTAACTTAATGAAAAGAAAATCTTGGCAATATCCAAATTGATTAAAACTCACTTTTGATGTCAATTATTAGCAATTTAAATTGCTTAACCCAACTTTATCACGCTGCAAAAGTTTGATTCCTACAATAGCTATCAGCAGTGAAATCATAAGAGATAAGCAACACCTCCGACTAATACAAAAAAAATACATCTAATATTTAAAAGGAAAAAATGACATTAAAAATTAATTCCATGTAATTTCATAAAAATGTTAGACCATATGCCGAACAAATCTCTGAAATCACATCGAAGCAGTTTGGCACAACTTTCCGAATCCAAAAAACATAAATCAAACTGCTGAAATTGAAGCTAATATCGCAGAAAAATGCATTGAAAAGTATACCTAACGTTGCAGACATTTAAAATGAGCAAAAAAAAGTGTAAAAAATCCTAAACATTTACAGCGACGTTTTCACGATTTCAAATCATCCAAACAATAGCGCATTTCATAGAAAAAGTGATTATTTGAAAGAGCAGTAATTTTAAATTATTGCATTTATATAATGACAGAGTATATACATAATATATTGAGACCATCACTTCGAAAAAAAGTTCCTACTCCGCGCGCAACTGAAAATTTGTTTTCTGGAAATTGTTATATTATTTTCTATGAATTCTTTTATACTTTTAACAAACAACAAAGCCCATTTAGTTTAAGACTAATTAAAACAAACAATGTAAATTTGTTGCTTTGGATCAATGTTAATATCAGAGATGCGCACTGAATGATTTTCTAATTCCAACATTTTTAAAAATTTTATATTTTGGTATTTTTCGGATTTTTAGAATTCGATAAATATATATATGAACTAAACATTTTTGATCAGTCATATGCGACAAGTAATGATATAGAAACTTATTTGTGAACAACATGAATTTCGATATCGAAACTTAATAATGAAAAGCACATTCCATAGCGGCCAGTAATTGTTTTCCTGAAGATATAAGAATAAACTTCATAAAAATTCTCAGAATCTGATATTGCTCAAGCAGCAGCACCATTGAAAGCCTGAAAGAATGAAGAATAGGTAAAATTAATGCAATTGAAATGAAGCTCATCTTAGCTGTTTTTCGATTATGAATACGTTAAAAATGGAGCAGCAACTCTGTATAGCAGGTATAGCACTAGAGCCAACTGTTTTTTACGGAGGAAAACTTTTGTTTTCTTTTGTTCCCATGATTAATTTATGTCTTCAAAAAAAAAATTTCAGTATTCAGATATTGTTTATTTAGCAATTGCATTGGAAAAATTGATAATAAAAAAACTGTGGAAAACATTACTTACCGAATTAAATAAACTTCGACAATTTTGCTTCGTCTCCATGCTGTTGGGAGATATAGGATTTGCTTCAACGAGCGAACATCTTTTAGGTTGAGTTGGTTCTACCTTCTCATCTTCTACACTCCTCTCCGCTACTCTTTTCCTTCCACTGTTTGTTTGCTTAAATTTAGCATAAATGAATTCAATTCGAGAAATCAAAGGCATTGCTGCCACAAAAAATTTGTGAACACGATTCTAATAATTTCAATTTTTTTATATTTCTTACCCAATCTGTTTTGTCAGTACTTATCGAATGTTGCAATTCATTACCTCCGCCAACATCATCCACGACAAGTGCAGCAGGAGATCGATTGCTAGTTGTTGAAGCTAAAAATATAATTGAAATTTGGAACCTTCACTGTCGAAATCAATAAGCAATAATATGAAATAAGTAATAAAATTTCATGCTAATAAAATAAAGTTTTATGGTCATGAAGTAAATGAAATTCCAGATTACCTTCTACAGTTGAAGGGTTGTGTAAGATCATTCTGTTGGCTTCATTCTGCAAGAATTTTAGGAAATTTACAGTGAAAAAAAAAATTTCGTGCAAAGAAAAAATTTTTAGCACAAATCATAAATGAGAAAAAAAAGAGTAAAAATGATATAAATTAATTCCATGATCAAAAGGTCAATTATTTACTGATGGCTTTCTTTCTACCGGACTACTCGAACCAACACGAATATCACTACAGTCCGAAATGCTCGATATTTCTTTAGAAACTGCTTCTGCATAGTCTGAATCTGTAAAATGTTTTTGTTTAGAAGCTGAAAAATCTCAATGAAAAAATCTAGATAAAAGAAGCAGAAATGATATGAATTAATTCATGATCAATAAGCCAATTATTCACTGAAAAAAAAAAAAAAAATCAATTTGTGAGAAATCAGTAAACGATAATATTAAAAAGAAAATCCACCTATTGCTACTGAAGTTGTTGATGATATAGCTACATCATTTTGTACATTTCTATTGACTTCCATTCCAAATACTGATGTAGAAGGCGATGCAGCCTCCTGAAATAATCAGTTAAAAATACTTTAATTGAACTGGTTATCTATTTGTCCTCAAAACTATATTATTGTTTAACAATTTTAATCATTTTACAACTAATACATGGTTTATTATTTTTTATCTAATTTATTTTGAAAGATGAACTTACCGAAAAATTATAGGAAGCGATGCTTGATGCTTCACTCTTTGCCTTCCTGTGTAATGTGCTAGTAACCTGTCGATTTTGAGAAATTTCAATTCGTCTCCTCTTTGGTGCCTTTCTTCCTTTCGTTAAATCTTCCATTTTCAACCATTTTATAAGTTCTGTCTTACGAAGATAATGTGGTACTACCTGAAAATAGAAAAATTCATTAATTTTTAACATTTAAAAAAATGATGAAAATTACAAACTCATCATGCTTTCACTTAAATTATTCTTATGGAAAAATCATAACAATTTAAAAAAAAAAAAAATAAAAAATAAAACCAAACCACAGAGAACACAGAAATGCATACACTCATTCCTTCTACATATATATTTTGAGTAGTAGCCATGCTATTCAGAAGATCCATAAAGCTTTGAACTTCGTGTTGAATGTCAATTTTTCTGCTCACAGATTTATTTAAATCTAAGCCAATAAACCAAATTCGACATCGAGGATTTCTACAATAAATCCAGTATATTAAAAAATTGAATGCACTTTCTATTTAGTATTAGATTTTTCATTATCTTGGAATTTAAATAATGAAAACAGCTGATATAAGACACTTACTGAAGAGAAATTTGAACTGGAAAAGGATCATTTCGTGGCTGGTAATATTTCGTATGGACATGGCACACTCTGATGCTATCACGACGTTCCAAATTTGCGATCAAAAATCGGATCTTAGATTCGACTAATCCACACCATACTAATTCATCTTGCTAAAAATTTGGAAATAATACGCATCTGTGCGTTTTGAAAATTTGTTAAAATTACATATTACTGTAAATAGTGATTCTTTTATCATTTATACTTTATTAATTTATTATTATTTAGCCATGTAATCAAGACTAACAAAAGTCATAACCCACCTCTGTCACCGACAAACAAAGAAGCGCTAGGAAATGTTTGTAACGAGTGAAGAAATTAATTTCCTCAAAGAGTGTTGACCATTCAGCTTTTCCATCCATTATGTCGTTAATAGTAATAAGACCTTAAACATTAATTTTGAAAGTTAATTAACGAAAAATTCTATATGTCAAAGCATAATCACATGTATTATAAATCGAGGATAATATGAATTGATGATTATGCACAGAAATTTTCAACAAAATCGCAAATATTAACATGATAAAGAAATTTTAAGGAATAATAATGCATAATGAAAAGATTAAGTTAAAATAAACCTTCTTCGATTTCATTCATAATAATTTTTAGCGATGACTTGGTTACATTGAATGTTGAATTCTGCTGCGGGAAGGCTGGCGTTACAATTGGCATTAGATGAAACCTGCTACTGGACATTCACTAGACAATGAACAAGAAATAAATATTCATTGTTAAGGAGAATAATCACTTATTCACACTCCATAATATAAAGAACAAAGATATAAAAAACAAAAGGTTACCGATCACCACTTCGTGATCGTGGATCCCAAACAAGTTCTTGCAAAGATGGCATATCACGTGCGTGTGAAACTTCCGTTTCTTTAAGAACTACTGGATGTGGCCATTCCCTAAAATAAGTTTCATGTTATCGAAAAAAAAACCTGAATAAACTTCGTAATTTTACTTCAAATAAATTTGCAAAATCGTTTTGTGCATTTGAACTAGCATAATTAGATATTTACCATTTTGTGTACAATAAGAAAAATTTCTGTACAAGTCTTGCTGGACCGATGTTTGGATATAACTGGCATGTCCGAGCAACAAGTATCGCCCAAGATACACCACCAAGATAACCAAGTACATTAGAATATATGCCATGATCTGTAAAAATCATTTTAATAAAACCATGAGATATGTTTATTTATGACAAATAATGAAATTTAATCCTTTTTTTTCTTCAGACTTCAGCTTTTAATTATATAGTTAATATTTCTCATGCTTATTAAAAATTTCATTAATAAAAGCATAAAAATTGAAGGATTTTAATGAGTGAGAAAACAGCAAAAAACAAAGGATGTTTAGAAAATGAAATGAACACTGCAATGCGATATGAATTTAATATGATTTTACTCTTTAACATTATAATATTAAAAAAAAAATTTGCAAAAATATGCAACATACTTTTCGCCCAAAGTTTAATGGCTCGTAGTGCGTATGTAAAATTCGATACATTGGGTACTAAGCGTAATATTTCATCAGCCACACGGCAACCTGGAAAGTATGCTTATAAAGATGACAATATACATGACATACAATAAAATTTATTTTAACAAGTCTAACAGGATTTCCGGCAATGCGTTTTCCTAGCTGTTCAACTCACCATTTAACGAACGAACACTTTTCTCATCCAAATTTCTTAGTATCGAATCATCATTTAACTTTTGATCTTCCGGTACTCTTGGTAGAGCAAGACGAGCAAACAGTATATCCATTTCAATACCGTAATATTTTAATTTAATTACCGGCACAAAAGCTTCCTGCACTTGGCGTAATTCTGTCGTATTTGGATCCTGAAAGCCAATGATAGAACTGAATTCTCAAGATATGATTCTGCTATCAAATAATTGCAAAATTTTTGAAATTCTATTTTAATATCTCTTCGTAAAATTTTTAGCAGTGGGTTTTGTTTGAATTAACTCACCATTCAACGAAAGAACATTTTTCTTATCTAAATTTCTCAATATCGAATTATTTAAATCATTGAATGATTGTGATTTTCAAAAATCGATCCACTTGATTCGGCGACTTATTCATTATGCCAAACATTTTTTAACGAAAGCAAATTACCTCAGCAAGCATTTCATAAAAACTTGTGAAGAAGTCGTTACGATCCACATGCCTCGGTGCTACACAAAGTGAATCAATATCAGCCCCTGAATCCACGTTTTATTTAAAAAAATTGAGTTTTCTTAAAAATAAATAATTTGGAGAGATATTAATTGTCTATTCCTGTTATCAAGTTCTTGCGATAATGGAGAGATATGGTACAAAATAATGAAATAGAGTAAATAAAAACTCCCGCAAATCCAATATTTAAACCTCTGGTGTGCACGTTAAGTCTATATGATCCAAAGGTAAACAATTTCCCACCGACGCTTTGAATTTCACAGTCGGGCATTTGCTAAAAAAATTAAATGTTTTCTTTTTTCAAGTATTTATAATCGAAAAAAAGGCAAACAAATTATTTAGTTGTTAATTATTAAATGAAAATCCTAAAAGACTATTCCTAATATCATGAAATAATCATGAAAACTGAGGAAGATGTAATAATAAAAATTTTAATCAGAATGATCAAGGTGATCGAATGTCTAAGAGATATGTTGGAACTGTATATTGGTAAATTCAGAAACATAAAAGACGAACTCTTCTTTTGGATACGATGCAAACCCATTTTTTCACATATGCATTGATCTTGCTAAGAACTTTAAGGCGCAAATTCATTTCCTCGTCTGTTTCAAAGTAGCCATTTGCTTGTAAATATTCATCCAGCTGCAAAATACAGCGAAAATCATTTACTGGTAGAGTTTAAGAAATTTATGAAATTATGAGAACACAGTAAAGAATTTTCCAATTTTACAAATGCATTAATCTAAGAAAATCGCTGAAGAATTCCTGCTTTTTAAAACTATTACAAGTCAATCATTGCAAAATTTAAGCAGCAATTACTTTTGCCGACATAACAATATCTAATTCATCCGGTCCTGAAATTGAGATGGGTTGTGACACGCCAAGATAAGTTGTCGTAGGTTTATTGTCCTTTTCATTACTGTTGCCTGCATCTATTGTAGTATTCTGCTCCACTTCTTGAGACATTTGCAAGAATGTATAACTACTACTGCTTAAATTTAAAGTAGAATTACAAACATTTGTTTTTGAATTCTAAGTATTTTTTAAAATGGTTAATATTTTTCCACGAGATTTGCAGAACGAACGAGGCAACCATTTGTTACATTAAGAAATTTGCTTAAGATTAAGACTAACGTGTTCAGAATGACATTGAGGCGTTGAAGCTTCCTTAATTTAACATACATTGCGATATATGATGTTGATAAGAAACTCGAGATAGTAGGACTAACCTACTGTAACCTGACCTGTTAAAAGGCCTCACCTTTAAAGCCATATTCCTTATCAAGCTCGAGCAACGCTTATGATTGACGGATGAAATCTCCGTACACCATAAAAGAAACCTTAAATGTACATCCCTACCTCCAATCCATGATTAAAATATCACCCCCATCGCTGTAGACAATACCGGTATCATGCTACATCCAAACTTGGCGAGTTATGGGTCGCTATGAAAACGTACGCATCTCCTGTCTTTACAAATGTCTTCGTTTTATTTTTCCAAGAAATTGAAAAGGAGAGAAGCAAAGGATTGTTTTCAGTTGCAGTATGATCATTGCGGGAAGGGCTGTGGGAAATGGATGGAAGAAATAAATGATTCGGAAAGTGCATCCAAGAAATTGCGAAAAAAAGGGATAGGATGAGAGAGGGGAAATGAATTAGGCTAATAAATACGTTAATGATATTAATGATATTATGATGTGATATCAACTCAATTTTTGCTTACTTTTTCACTGACAATGAACATTCGCAGCTCTTCTATTTAGTAACTGATGAAGTTATAAGTGACACAATCAGATCGAGAAATATTTACGGAATTATTTACAATTGGAAAATTTAAGATTTCTTCATCTTCTAAGCTCACATTGAAATTCTCTTCGTATTTTTTAAGTTTATCGTTGTTTGGTTTTTGTTCCAAATTGATATGATTATAAATTCCTGACGAATCTGTGATATTGCTTTGTATCTGTGATATTTACATCTAGTTGATCAGAATCGTTTTCTTGATGAAAGAGAGAACTACCGATAGTGTGAAGGAAAACGGAGCTTTGCAGGTGATGGGAATTTGTAACTCATCAGAACAAAATTTTCAAAATCCTTGCAGTATAATTCGTTATTGAATGCATACTGAAAAAAATTTATAAGGATGAAAAAAAAAATGTATGATCACAGTGAGTGTATAAAAATAATAAAAATGCGTACATCTGGTCGCAACTTGTTAACTGTTCGAAGATGAAAAGTTCCATAAGATAATCTAGAGATGATAACCTAACTATTTCAATTCTGAGAAATATGTACTCAGCAATCAAAAGACTTCAAAAGTCATCATTTCTTCATCACATATAATTTTACCCATAACATATTCTTAACAAATGAGTAAGGTCTTACCATACTTGTGAATTATTTCATCCAAACATATTCATCAAATTAATATTTAGCCACATATACTAACTATTGGTGATATTATGAGTAAGATTATAAGTAAAGGTAAATGACCAAAGCATTCTGAAATATCGATAAAAAGTACTGAATTTAAAGCTTTATTTTAAAAACTAGCTGGACCCGGCCACGCCCCGTATGGTCGATCCAGCTAGTCTATGGGGCCGGCCACGCTTCGAGTGTCCGGCTCCGGCTAATCTATATAAATGGAAATGTCAATGTTTATTTGCTCAAAATCTTAAACCTCCGTAAGTTCCTAAACACGCACATCATCTATATTCAAAATCTTAAATACCGGAAAGTCCTTAACCTATTGCTTTGAAATTTTGATACAAAGTTGCAGTCGAATACGCGCATGTTTTTAAATATTCATCGATTGATTTCAAATTTTTATATGCTTTGCATTCCAATGGACAGATGGTTTTAAATAATTAAGGCGAGCAATCCAAGCTTTTGGTTTGTTTTTTGCTTTGTGAAAAATGTAATTCGATTTAGTTGCGTTGCACTAATTTCAAGGTCAGGATAGTGTATAATAAATTGTTTCGTTCAAACAATTTAAGGATTATCTCTCGGACTTCTATTGTTAGATTGTGTTTCGAATTGCCTCTTTTCGTAAATTTTACCCATTGATCTAAACAACTGTAAGGATTTCTCTGAGCTTTGTTGAGCGTGAATGCAAACGCCTCTCAAACTGGGAATTGCAGTCTCTTAAATTGAAATAACATATCCATTGGAATTCCTAATTTCAATAACTTGCGAGAAAAAAAGGATTTTGTAAAAATTTTCCACAATATCGATTGAGCTTCCGAAAAAAAAAAGCTTCCAGCTATCTATGGGGGTAAGTTTCTGAATTCTAATATTAAATTCTGTCTTGAATTGCCTCTTTACGCATGGATCTAATCGCGCACTTATTTTTAGTTGTCACATACGTGACACGTGAAAAAACTTAACCATATTTACTCATAAAGAAGGTCGGTTGGAGTACAAGGTTGTATCTAAATTTGAAAAAAATCGGTTGAGAATTTACCGGAGATCGGCCGCAGGTAACAGGTAGCACTTACATTTTTATTAATAAGATTATTATTTATTATTATTTGTCATTATTTATCATTATTTAATATTAATTATTATTTATTACGCATATTAGTAAAAGAAATCTGATGATAAATTTATAAAATAAAAAAGAAGAAAACGACTAAATGATAAATTTATAAAATAATAAAGAAGACGACTAAAAGAGAAAACTGAAAAAAAAAACCGAGTCGGAGCACTAAACCGCTCCCGTTGACATTTCTATATAAAATGAATATAGAATGATGGAAAGAGCGCCTTTGTTAGCGCGTGATGATGATGCGCACTTATTGGCGCGCGACGGTCATCACACTGAACTCAATTTAATTTCTATTATTATTGCTAACCGCATCTTTTACCCAAGAAGAAGAGAGAGAGATGGGAGGAAAAAGGAGAATGGCAGAAAAAAGATAGGCGGAGGCTAACCGTATCTTTTTCTCAAGAAGGAGAGAGAGAAAGATGGGAAAAAAAAGGAGAATAACAGAAAAAAAGGAAGGCGGAATCAATAAACTCCACCTCCTCACGTATTATTAGTTGTCACGTACGTGAAACGTGAAAAATACGTAACCATATTTACTCGTAAAGAAGGTCGGTTGGAGTAGAAAGTTGTGTCAAAATTTGAAAAAAATCGGTTAAGAATTTACCATAGATCGGGCGTAGGTAACAGGTAGCATTTACATTTTTATTTATAAGATAAGATAGATTGTGACTCAGTGAATGTTGTTCTTTTCTTCTCTTCAACTGAAACTTTGCGTCAATACCAAATGCCGATTCGAACAACACATAGGAGCGATCATCGACTTTCCGATTTTGCAATCGTATAATAGTCAAGCACTTTATGACAAACCTACAATCACCAAAACATTAATCAAATCTATTGTCTTTATCAATACTTGACAGAACAATTTAATTAAGCAGTTCAACATTTCCATGATATAACAGGATCGCATGCAAACACAGCTGTCAAAATATCTTGTTAATTATATTGAAGAAAAAAAGATATTTCAATATTACGATACTGTTCATGTACAATATAGTAAATGTCACCATGGTAAGAAATTATATATTGCTTCAAAGAATAATTGTAGGCGAATTTTAGAGAATTTTAGAGCACAGTGGCAACAGAGACGAAAAAAAATCACTACTATTCATGAAAAGAAGTTTTGAAATGAAAGTATTTCAAAAAAAAAAACTGACGTCTTTCATCATATCAGAAGTCAAATTGGCAACGAATTGATCCTACCATTCTTCGCCTGGCTGCCGATCAATCCAGTCACAATTATCTAGTTTCGTCATTTTTAAAGCCATGTATATCAGCGAAATCGCAATGACCTGAATACAGAAAATATTTCTGTTGTTGCTTCAGTGATTCAAGAATTGGCAAAATGTTAGAGATGTTTAAGTCTTGCAATATCTACTATTGAAAACCTCTTTCAAAACAATTTAACAACTCCAATTATCAATTGTAATCCATATAGTTACTTCAATTAAAAGTCAACAGTATCCTTGAATCGTCCTAAATATCACTACATTTTAATATAGATTCCACTGATGAAGTAAATAAGGACAGATGATATCATTAAACAAAAATAACATTAATTCCCACTTCTGGTTACCACATAAGACATAACGTTGTTGATCTCGAATCATTCACAAATGTCCAAGCATTCTGCAGTATCGTTTGCTTCTTTTCACGATCCAATTTGAAAACCTTGAAACTTGACTGTTGAGGTTATCAAATTTCAACAAGTCATTTTTTCAGAAATTGACAGTAAACAGGCGAAAAAGCAACATTTTAAGATAAAAAACACATTCACATTCCGACAGTATATCAAATCAAGCCTCAGTTTTCCAGAAAACTTGACTTTCTGATATTGCAGGAGAAATGTATATGGATAATCCACATGAAGATCTAACTTAATTGTTTGTAGTAGGACCCGCTCGATACTCATTACCTCCTCCTGAAATTTATCCTTAAGCTGTCGGTAAACCGAAATGCTGACAGAATTAAAATATTGTTTATAACAAAAATTTGTAATCTCACTGCGCACAAAAGCTCCTTGTTCTTCTCATCTAATCATCTACTAATGCTCATATGCTTTATTTAGGAGTTGCAAATGGTTGTAAAATATACTGCAAGTGGTTGTAAATTATGCTCAAATGGTTGTAAAAGATGTCTATATGTCAAAGGGATTAAAATCATGCTCTTCGATTAAATAATTACAAAGGTTGCCGTCATGTCAATTGTCAAAATGCAGGGACTAAATCTTTGCACCTTGTTTAAATGTTTTAAGCGTTACTCATTTTTTATCCTTTAGTCTTTATTGTCGGAAAAATCCGAAAATTGATATAAACGAAGAGTGTTAAAGGTCATGAAGCACTAATTTCAAATATACGAATAGGCCGATAATATTAAGGCGAACATGTTTCCCGCCAAAACTGTAAACATGTTTGCCTCTAAACGCCCAAATTAACAGTTAAATTAAAGCGAGATTCTGAGGCACCAAATTGAAGATCAGGAAAGAAGGAGGGATTCCGAAAGGATATGTAAGGATCGGATTTGGAGCAGAGAGTTATTCTTATTGGATCAATGAAAGAGCGCCTGGTTACTACAACAGTCGTCTAAGAGGGTTTTCTACCGACATGACTGTAAAACGACCCCAGCAATAATCAATTCGAATCGATGAAACAATCAACAAAGGGAACTAAAGAAATCTTCTGTTCAACGAGCAACAAGGGAAAGAAAAACAGTGATTAGCTATTTGGATACTTTCGAATAATTGTTGGTTCGTAATTGTTCCCTATTTAATAAATACCGTTTTCTAAAAGGAACTGTCTTAGTCGCAATATTTATTTTCACGACATTTATCTCTATCAATCCCTTTTGTATGATTAATTATTAACCTCCGCCCCTATCAAAAATGACCATACAAAAGCGGAACTTTCGGGACAGTAGGATCAGTGCTAAATTACATCACTAGCAGAGGCGGCAGCAATCTCCCAACGCTCCGATCATCAATTCATCAAGACTAGTGGCGAAGCGTTGTCTACCAGTGTCGATATCGTCAATTCATCAGCAACAAGGAAACTACATCAACGATAGGCTCTCCTACATCAGTATTAGTGGCAAAACGTTCCCGGCCAATATCAAGCAATCTCAACAAAGCACAAGCAATCATTCGTCAAAGATTTATTGTTGGTATTCTTTATATTACTCGCATATTATTT
>JAOVVO010001174.1:0-14909 GCA_028564675.1 Onchocerca lupi | reverse complement strand
ATGTTAATCATACAAAAAATTGGTGGAACTGAACTGAACTGTCGCTAATACTAATCATGAAGATGTGATTTGGTTAATTCGAAAGATCACTTTTTATACGGATAATCTTTGATCTTAGTAGTAGTGAGTACAAGCTTACAGGTTATATGTTAATTATGCAAAAAGTTGATTATAAGAATAAAAAATAAGAAGGACAATGTTTGCAAATAAGTTTTATAGTCTTGAAAAACATTCCAGACAATTAAAAACATTCCAAACAATGGATTTTTTCAAAATATTTCAAACAATGCACATAAGCTTTATTAGCAGATCGAAAGATGTGAAAGAACAAAAAGATCTTTGTGCCATGATAAATAAATGATTCATTTGTCTAAGAAATATTACAAAAATATTTGAATTATTTGAATTATTTCTCCATTTTTACATTATAAAAGATTTCAATTTTATCGATAATTTTTGATTTAAAAAAATAATTGACTATAATTAACATTTTTTATTAATTGCTTCTTTGCATAATTTTTTTTTTTTAAATTTTGAATTTTCTAGATTTTTCTTCAAAATACAATTATATCTCCAAAAAAAAATTTTATTTATTAAACAAACATTGCTATCCATTTTTTACTTTGTAAAAGATTTCAATTTTATCGATAATTTTTGATTTAAAAAATTGATTGACTACAATTAACATTTTTCATTAATTGTTTCTTTGCATAACTTTTTTTTTTAAATTTTGAATTTTCTAGATTTTTTTTTATTTAAAATATAATTATATCTTTAAAAAAAAAAAAAGAAAAAATTATATTTGGTAAACATACAATGCTATTATGAAATTTTCCGCTAAAATTTGATAAAATTCGAAATTAAATTATTTTTTCCATTCAATTGAAGAGAAAAAAAGAATCCACAAACAAATAATTATATTTGAAAAGTGAAAATTTTTGAAAAATTCACTTTTTTTTTTCTATTATCCAAAATTATGGTATATATATATAAAAAAAGATGAAAGGACAATTATTTCTTTAAAATTTAATTTGAATTTTTATTTAACAAAAATTTTAATGTAAACATTTCTTAAGCAACAATTTTATTTTTATAATTCAATAGTGATTGAATGAATTTTCAAAAAACTAGAATTTATGAAATCATAATTATTATTCGATAAGAATTAATAATTTATTTTTTTTTTTTTTTTTTTAATAAATACTATGTAAAGAAACAAAGATATTATCTATATTTATATTATATGAATGAAAATGCAAATATTGATTGTTTTTTTTTTTTTTTCAAATTTTGTCGCGATTATTTTAAAATTTTTTTAATATAAATACTCTACCTTTTTTTTTTTTTTACTTATCACACCTGTGACAGGTAATTATCAAATAAATGGCATTTATCGAACGGCACTTATCGGTCACCTTTGAACTTTCTGAACTAGTTTTCAATTTTTACCCTGCCATTCTTTCCCTTTCTTCTTCTTCTCTCTCCCTCTCTCTCTCTCTTTTCGAATTCTCCTTTTCTTCATTACAACAGAAAAGCACATCGATATTATTGCCAACATTTCTGAATCATCGAAATTTCATTTCAAAATTTCATTTTCATCTCTTGTATACTTACCATTACTATTTTAATTTAATTAATTAATTAATCAATCATTCATTTTTAATCAAATTCGAAATGCAAGAAAGTTTTAAATAATAGAATTCTAGCATTTTTCTTGCATAAAACAGATTAAAATCATTCATTTGTCCTTAACCCTAATTTTCAATTTCTTCTTTCTCCTTTTCATCTAAATTTTATTTCTATTTCCAATTGCAATTTGTTTTAATTGATTTAATCATTTATTCAATATCATTTTCTTTTCTCCTCCTTTTTCATGCTAATTAATTAATGATTTAATGAATTATATGCTAAGCTTACTATTCGCTATCTTATATTTTGAATGTAAAATTCAAATTCAATTAAATAATCTTTTTTTTTTCTTTAGGTTTTTTTATTGCATTATATGTTTTCTCAAAAATTGCATAATTGGTTATTTATACTTAATTAGTAATCATTTAATAATGACGAGTTGTTAGCAAATATATTTGAGTAAACTAGTAATATTAATGAGTTATCAATATAGTTAATTAATTCTGATAAATTAACGGCATTAACAAGTTATCAGTAAATTAATTGCGATAAATTATCAGTGACTAATGGGTTATCAGCAAATCAATCTCAGTAAATCATTAGGGTTAATCGAATTATCAGTGGAACAATTTTGGTAAAAATTTGTCGGTATTAACAAATTATTGATTTCAATTAATCTATCAGTTTTATCAGGTTACCAGTAAATTTATTTTTTTTCCAACTTTAAGAATTTATTTTAATAATTTACTTTTTTTAAAAATTATCATTCGCTAATTTCTTAATTTCTTTAATTCCTAATCATTTTTTTCATATCATTTTTTTTTAACACATGGTTGAATTATCAATTCATTAGGTTTTTTTTTTTCTTTTTTTGAAGAGAAAACGAAAAAAAAAATTTGCAAAACTTTTTTTGTTTTCAAATTAATTATTTATTATTTTATCCATTAATTTGTTACATTTGCTCATTTAATTTATTATATTTTTTTTGATTTAAAAAAAGATTTTTCCTCATTTTTTATCAATTTTTCTATTTTTTTTCCATTTTATATATTTTTTAGAAAGCTATTTTTAATCTTATCTTTTTTTTTTTTTTTTTTAAATTTTTTCCAATCATTCTAAATATTCTTTCAAAAAAAAAAAAATTAAAAAAAAAAATTAAAAATAATTGTTAAATGTAATAATTATTTGATACGTTAATCTGTTTATATAATTTTAATAATCATTTGATGCGTATTTGATTTGATTTTTTGATTATTTAATTTTTCAATCATTCGATGCGTATTTTATTTATTTAATTTAAGATAAAAAAGAAATTTTTTTTTTAAATTTTAAAAATTATTAAGGTTATAAATGTTATTGCTTCGAATAACAACAACTCTAATTGCTTTAGCAAATTTTGGAGTAATATTATGCAATAATATTATACATAATACTAAAAAACATGAAATTGATTTAAACAATCAAGAATTATCAAACGATCATTTGAAAGATTTGCGACAATCATTTTTGATTGGTGGAAAACATGACGTGGAAGAAGTTGATAGCAAAGAATTTGAGGTATTATTCTTTGTTATCAGTATCTGATAAAAAATTTTTTCATTTAAAAAATGATATCTGATATGATAATTTTTAACGAAACAGATGATATCTGATATGATAATTTTTAACGAAACAGATGATATCTGATATGATAATTTTTAACGAAACAGATATATTTTTTTTAAAAAAAATTTTGAATAAATTAAGAGAACTATTTTTTTACGTATTTAGCATCTAATTGTCCCATTTAAGTATGATAGTTTATATCATATTTTCAATTTTTAATTTCTAATATTTTTATTAATAATGAATTAATTAAAATATTTTTTCTTTAACATTATTGTTTTCTACTATTGTTCTCAGTCAAGAATTTCATTGTTACGATATATCTGATATGTATCAACTTATCTTTTATCACTTAAAGGAAGCATATTTGTCAGAAATGATAACATCAGTTTTTAAAGAAGAAAAAAAAAATGATTGGCTAAGTTAAAAATATATATAATAATTATTTATTTTTTTGAAAAAATTTTGCAAATGCAATTTTTGCATGTTGCTTGCATATGCATGTTGTGATAAAATATATGGAATTGCAAAATGCAATCATTAATAGTAATATGAATTAGGATTGAATTATAAATTATTGATTTTTAAACTTTTTAATTTTTTTTAATAAATTTTTATTAATTTAAAGGTTAAATTATTTAAAAAATCAAATTTTTCATTTAAAAGTTAAAGGTTAATTTTTTTCCTAATTAAATTTAGGATATGTCATGGCGTGCTGCAACGGAAATGAATCGAGCGTCAAATGACGCATATCATTGGATACCCGTGAAAATTTTACGTGTAACGTCACAAGTAGTCGCTGGTATCAAATATGTCCTTGACGTTCTTGTAGCACAATCAAATTGTACGAAAAATGTTCGTAAATTTTTATAATTATTTCTTTCTTTTTGGACTTCAAAAAAAAAAAAAAAAAAAAAAATTTGATCTTTAAAAGATCAAAGCGTTTTTTTTTTTTGCTTTCTTTTTTTTTTCAATTCGAATTTAACAATCGTTACATTTAATATATATAAAAGAAATTATTGCTAAGAAAAAAAAAAAATTCTTCCATGACCACTTTTTTTTTTTTTTTTAATTTAAAATATCCGGATTTTTTTTTTAGATAAAAAATTTATCGCTGCAAAATAATTTAATTTAATTTTAATTAAAATAATTTAATTGACTGGAAGAAAATAAGGAAATATTTTATGGCATAATCTATTATAAAAAAATTTTTTAATAATCTTGACAAAAATTTTTCTCTGAAGTTTTTTTTTTGTATTTTTTTTTTAATTTATTATTTCATGAAGTTTTTTTGTTCATTTTTTGTACATTTTTTTTTTTGTCGGAAAAAAAAATTTTGAAATTTCAGTCAATTTCTCATGATGATTTGCGAGCTTCGGATTGCAAAGAAACTACAAATTTTGAACAACAAGTGAGTTATTTAAAAGTTTCAAATTTTACTTTCTTATAATCATATTTATTGATTTATTCAAATAATATGAGATCAGTGATCAAAGCAAGATGATAGATTATAAACCTCAAGTTCGACTTGATAAGAATTGATCATCTAAAACAATTATCAAATAGTATGGTAATTTGAGCAAAAAAATTACCAAATAGCATGATAATTTTAAACAAAGAATTATCAAATAGCATGATAAGTATGATAATTAGTATGATAAAATATGAGAAATTTTAACAAATATGATAATTTTAACAAGTTAAATCAAACTTCATGAGAATTGATCACTTAGGATTAGATTGATGATTTAATTGTTAAATTCTGATGATTGGATTGGATTGTTCTGCAATAATATGTTAAAATTAGGTTTAATTAAGCTGTAAAAATTTTTAAATCTCATCGAAATTCCTAGAATTTTCTTTTTTCCTTTTTTTTTTTTAATATAAGAAAAGAAAAGCTCATATTTTACAATTTTTTTTCTAAAAAAAAGTTCAATTTTTTCTTTTTTTTTTTTTTTATTTTTTCAATAGGTTTGCCGATTTGAAATATATCAAAAAGAGTGGGAAAATTTTGAAAAAATAACAAATATTGGATGTAATAAGGAACATTTAGCCAATTCGGAACGTCAAATAGAGTAAGTTTTCGAAAGTTTCAAAAAATTTTTTTGATAATTTCCAAAAATAATCATAGTTTGATAAAATGTTAATATTTGATTTAATTTCTTGTGCCCAATAAGTTAGAAATCCAAAGTTTAATTCCGCCATTTTAAGGATTTTTTTTTTTTTTTTTTAATTCAAAAATAAAGGAAAATTTGTTTTTTTTTTTTTTTTTTTTTGAAATAGTGTTGATTTCAAAAATTTGTCTTTTTTTTTGTCATGTCAAAAATTTTTTTTTTTTTTTTTTAACAAAATAATCTAAGAAAAAAAAAATTTTGAAATAAATTTTAGGCCAAAAATTGTTACCGAAGGACATCGTCTTCGTAATAATATGGATAAATTAGCTATAAAAATTGGCCATCGATATTATGAACCAACACAAACAATTATGGAAAAAGATTTTACTTCATGGAATTTATTTGGAAATTTTATTCAACAGTATGAATTTTATCATTTTTCCAGATGATAGAATATAAATTTAAAATCTTCGAGATAAAAAAAAAATAAAAAATCAATTAATTATTTAATAATATTTAATTAACAATCTCGAGAAGATGGAATATAAATTTGAAATCTTCGAGATAAAAAAAAAAAAAAGTCAATTAATTATTTAATAATAATTAATTAACAATCCAGATAACCATTATTTTATATGAGATCATTAAGTTTAAAAAATATATCAACTATATTGTTAAACTTGAAATTTTTAAAAATTTGCAAATATCTTTTTTGAAATTTATTATATGATTTTTCATTTCGAAAAAATTTTACATAAAATTTTCGCGATATTTAAATTGCCACAAATGTTATCTATTGTTATTAAAATTTTAATGAATTTTGAAGATATATTAATTTATAATTTTATATATACAAAAAATTCTCCAGTAGTAAGGTTTGCTAAATTCTAAAAATGTTATCCTGATGTTAATAAGTTTAAAATTTTGAAATTTGAAAAAAATTAGCGTAAAATTTTCATTTTTTCTTTTTATTTTAAAATTTTATTTTTCTTATTTTTAATTTTTTTTTTTTTTTGTAGAATTTTATTTTCTGAAATTGAATGTTTAAATGAATCCTAAAGATATTATCAATAATTTGTATACTAAAATACAATTGAAATTGGAAAATAAATTTGTTGTGATAAGTAATATATGTATATTTTGTAATTTAAAAACGTTTTTTTTTTTTTTTAGACATAATCGTAAATATCGTAGTAAAAAGGAATTATTGAAAAGATTTCGAATTTATAAACGAAATTTACGTATTGCAAAATTATGGCAAAAAAATGAGCAAGGTACAGCAATTTATGGTGAAACACCTTACAGTGATATGACTCAAGAAGAATTTAGAAAGGTTTTTTTTTTTTTCTATGAAATTTAATTAAATTTGAGTTATTAAATATAAATTTGAATTATTAATCATAGGCTTTGGATTAATTATTAAAGTAATGAATTATTAATAGAGGGAGAAAAAAAAACGAAATTTTATTTTGTTTTAAAAAAAAAAATTTACCTAAATTAACTTTTTTCATTTCTATTTCTTTTTTTTTTTTTTTGATTTTATTTTCACTTTAATTTATTCAAAAATTGATTGTATGATTCATTTTATCATATAATTAATTAAATCTTATTAATTAGTACCATTTATGATAAAATATCATATTTTAACAGATTATGTTACCATATGAATGGCCATTAAATCAAGATAAGGAGAATTCGGTAGATTTAGCAAAATATGGTATTGATAATTTTGATGATAAAATGCCCAAATCATTTGATTGGCGTGATAAAGGTGTCGTAACAGAAGTCAAAAATCAAGGTTAGTTAATTGAAATAATTTGAAATAATTAAGCAAAAAAAAAAAAAATGAATTGAAATGATTAATTAACAAAAATGAATTGTAATGAGTAATAAAATAAGAATGAAAATTGTTAATGAAATGAAATGAAAATATTTTAAATAATTCTTCTTTTAATTGCTATTTTATTCGTCATTTTATCGAAATAAAAAAAAAAAAGATGAAAAAAAATTTATTTCCGGAAAAAAAGGGCAAAAAAAAGAAATTTTGCATTTAAATCTTTTTTTTTTCTAAATTTAAATATAATATAAAATGTATTCTTTTCAAAATTAATTTCCTTTTTGTTAAATTAAAATTCGAATTAGTTTATTAAATTAAATTAATGATCAAAATTCAGATAATCTTTTTTTGGAATAAATATGTAGATCAATAATGATGGAAAAAAAAGTATTAGCATATAAGAGTACCAAAAATTTTTAACTTAAATATAATATAAAATGTATTCTTTTCAAAATTAATTCCATTTTTGATTAAAAAAATTCAAATTGGTTTATTAAATTAAATTATTAATCAAAATTCAGATAATCTTTTTTTTTTGAACAAATATGTAAATCAATAATGATGGAAAAAAAAAGTAATAGCAAAGTAACGAAAAAAAAAAAGTTTCTATGAGAATAATAATTCTAACTTAGAAGATTACTTCTACTTTTGATATATCGTTATTTTTCTTTTTTTTTTTTTCAATTAAAATCATCAATTTAATGATTAATTTAATGAAATAATATTAATAATTTAATTATAAACTTTTTTTTTTCAATAAATTTTGCAATTTTTAGTCTTTTTTAATGGTTTTTTTCAATTAAAATCATCAATTTAATGATTAATTTAATATAATAATATTGATAATTTAATTATAAATTTTTTTTTTCAATAAATTTTGCAATTTTTAGTCTCTTTTAAAATCATCAATTTAATGATTAATTTAATAAAATAATATTGATAATTTAATTATAAATTTTTTTTTTCAATAAATTTTGCAATTTTTAGTCTTTTTTTTAATTTATTTATTTTTTTCAGGTAATTGTGGTAGTTGTTGGGCATTTTCGGTAACAGGTAATATCGAAGGTGCTTGGGCAATTAAAAAAGGTAAATTGGTATCGTTATCAGAGCAAGAATTAGTCGATTGTGATATTATTGATCATGGTTGTCATGGTGGTTTACCGTTGAATGCTTACAAGTGATAATTTTTCTTGATTGATAATTTTTTTCCAATTTTTATGCTGTTAAAATTTTTTTGAATTTTTATTTCCCCCCAAAAAAAATGCTAAAAAAAGATGAGAAATCGAGAAATGAAAAATGAAATCAATTAAATCTAATTTTTTCTTTTTTCTTTTTTTTTTTCTGTATTTATCAAAGTTCATTTTTCATCCTAATTTCAATTTTTTTTTAATTAAATTTAATTTGATTAAAAATTTCGAAAAAAAAACTGCGAAGAATTGATAATTTAAATTGAAGAATAATAAGTTCATTGCTTTTTTTGTTTTCTTTTTAAACTTATGATATTAAACATTTTGAATTCGTATTTTCTCATTTAAATACAATTCAGGAAATAAAAATTGAAATTAATTAAATCTTCTTTTTGAAATCAATTTTTAAATAAAGTCCAAAATTAAATCCTTCCTTTTTTTTTTCTCTCTTCTATTCAACAAATTTCATTTTTTATTTTAATTTCAATTTTTTTCATTAATTTCAAATTTGATTAAAAATTTGAAATTTGAAAAAAAAAATTAAATTTTATTTACAGGGAAATAATTCGAATGGGTGGATTGGAATCCGAAAAAGATTATCCTTACGATGGTCACGGCGAAAAATGTCATTTAGTACGAAAAGAAATCGCAGTTTACATTAATGATTCGTTACAATTACCGCAGAATGAAAAAAAAATTGCGAAATGGCTTGCGAAAAAAGGACCGATTTCGATTGGTATGGCTTTTCAAAAAAAAAAAACTTAATTTTAATTTAATTTGAAATTAATTTTGAAATATTTTTTTTTCATAAAAATTTTATAAACTTGAAAAATTATTTTTCAAAGAATTCAAAAAAAAAAAAAGAAAAGAAAAATTATAAAAAGAAAATTATCATTTGATTTTAAATTTTTTTTTTAAAAAAAAAAAGCAAATTTTCATCATTAACATTCTTTTATATTATTATTTATGTTTTTATGAATAATTTATTTATTTAAAATAAGAATTTAATTAATTTTCATGCTTTAGAAAATTTGAATTGCTCATGCAAATTTTAAATTTATTTATGAATAAAATTTTTTCGAAAGAAAAGAAAAGAAATTAAATTTTAATAGTTAATTTTTTTTTTTTAAATTTATGATGATTTCCATAATCACCGCACTTTTTTTTTCTAATTTCTTTTTAATTTTATAGAAAAAAATTAATCAATTTAAAATTTGACTCATTTTTACATTAATGAAATTAATGATTAATATTTATAAAACCTTGATCGATAACAATTGTTGGAAAAAGATATTTTTTTTTTTTTTATTAAAGCGAAATAATTAATTGTCATGGAAATCTGCATAAAAATATTATGTTATCTGGTGAGAAAAGTTTAATTTAAAATTTTCAAGAATTTATTTTAATCAATTAATCTATAATTAATAAATTTAAAATCTTTTACCATTTAAAATTTCAATGATTTCAAATAAATTTCATTACTAATTATTGATTTTTGCAAAAATTGTCTTTTAAGTTAGCTTATATTTATCAGACATTTAATTTGAAGAAATTTTTATATTCATTTATTTAAATGATACATGATGGGAAATATAAAAAATTATTCTGTCGGGAAACATTTATCTTGAAATTTTATTTCTTTTTTTTTCAAAAAAAAAAGTTCCGAATAAATTTTAAAAAATAAAAAATTTTTTTTTCTTTCTACTTTTTGAATTTTTTAAATTTATATTCAAAGAATAGAATACATATATATAATGTCTTAACTTACAGTAATTTCAGTAATTTTATAATCTTTATTTCAATATTTCATTTGAAATTATTTGAATTTCATAATATAATTAATGTTTTTTCTTTTTTTTAATCTTTCATTTGTTGAAATCTTTCTAATTTTATAATTTATAATCTCAATTTTTCATTTGAAATTATTTGAATTTTATAAATTTTACATTATATATGTAAGATATAAGTCTTTGAAATATAGAATAATATATCTTAAATCTTATTAATAATTTAAATTTTTTTTAAATCTTAAATTTAAATATTAAATCTTAATTTAAATAACTCAAACCTTATAGTAATTTAAATAATTTAAATTTAAGATTTAAATTTATATAATTTAAATCTTCAATTATTTCAGTATTAGAATCCACGAATAATGAGGAATGGTAAAAAAAAAATTTATAACTATTTTTCGAAACAGAATTAAACAGGTGATAATGAATTGCGGAAAAAAAATAAAAAATGAGTCACAAAAATGTTTTTTTTTTTTGTTTGGAGAATTTTCTATAAATTGAAATGATACTATTTCGATATCTGGTATAAACCAGAAATTCATTAAAATTTTAATTAAATAAAATAATTGAAATAACTCATTCTAATGCATTAATATTATTTGCTTTGCGACAAGAAAGTATAATTATATTTAGAGAAGAATTTAATTTAATTTAATTTAATTCAATTTGTTTAATTTAATTTGTATTAAAGGATCAGATTTATATTTGCATTAATAATTTTTAAATTTATTCAAATTATTTCATTTTTTTTAATCGATTATTTCGATGCGAATTTTTTTTGTTTTTAAAAATTATTTCTTATTATTTTACATTTCATCAAAAATATACCAATAATATTATAAATGGAAAAAAGAAAACGATTAAAAAATATATAAAAATAAAAATATAAATTTTTATTAGAAATATTTGTAAAAATAAACAAAACAAATAAAAATAGAAGCAAAATTCAAATAAGATCTTTTTTTTTTACTCGTATTTATTTTTTTTTTTTTACCTTTTTATCTTACATTTTTACCTAACATTTATTTTTTCATCTTACTTTTACTCTATTTACCTATAATTCTACCTTTTTGGCCGTATTTTTACTTGACATTTAATCCTTACCTAAACCTTTAACTTTTTACCTATATTCTTAATTAGCGTTTATTTTTCATCTCATTTTTTACTAAATTTACCTGTAATTTTACCTTTTTAGCCCGCATTTTTACTTGACTTTTAATCTTTCATCTCATTTTTTTACGAAACATTTACCTTTTTACTTATACCTTATTCGCAATTATGATTTTTACTTTTTTATCATTGAATTTATCAAAATTCCAATTCAATCTTTTATCAAATTCCTTCAGCAAATTTAATTCACCATAATTCATACATTGATAGATAAGCTTAGATTTAATCAAATTATTTTCAATGCAAAAAATTGATAATTATTGTTGCTAAAAAAAATAATAATTTTATGAATGAAATAAATTAAATTCATTTTTTATAAACAATTCCAAACAAAAAGAAGAAAAGAAAGAAAAAAGAAAAAACAACACGTAAATATGCAGCATAAAAAAAACTTAGAACATATCATATCATATCATATCATATCATTTATCATATCATTTTCGTGCAAAACATTCAATGATAAATTGTTCGCTTGAAAAATAAGATTTTGGATAGTTTGGTGATGCATTCATAATTGGTAAATAAATAATTCGTTCATTTGGCTTATTATATTTGGCCAAATTAGATGAAATTGATTTAATTTTACTAATCGATGATGAACATTTTCTATTTGCTGAATTTAAATAATTTATTGGAAAATTTCGTTTTCGTCTTATATCCGTAAATCGTGAATGATAAGGAAATTGTTGTTGTTGTTGTTGTTGCATTGATGATAATGATAAGGTTTTAGTTGTTGTTGATAATAATATCATTGATTTAGATGGTAATGGTACTACAGGTTCAAACATAAAACATAAGAAATGATCAAAATAGAAAAATATCCAATGGAATAATTTTTTCAAAAATTCTTTGCATTGTTGTATGAATGATGTTGCTGAAAAAAAAAAAAAAAAAAAAATTAAAAGCAAACATTTAATTAATTTATTATAATAATTAATTAGAAATTAAAAATTTATTACTCCAATATTCAATATTAAAATTAAAATATTAATTAATGCATTAAAAAAAAAAATATAACGAATTAGAAAAGTTGGAAAAAAAGTTTTTTATTTTAAAAATTATTTTTACAAACCATTCTTTTTTTTGTTTTTATGATTTGATAATCGTTGTAAACTTCGATTTGTCATATCAATCAAAGGATATTGTTTGATTGCTTGAGATGATAATTTTGATGATTTTTTCTGTTCATTCATTTCTTTCATTTTTTTTTTTTTTGCACAAGCCTGAAATATATTATTAAATTTATCGGAAATTTTTGATAAATTTATCATAAATTTCTCGGGAATATTCAATTTAACTTATCGGGAAGGATTTTGAGGTAGATTAATTATTCAAGTATTAGCATAGAAATAAATAAACTTATTATTTGAACTTAATAACTTAAATAAAACTAGATTATTACATTTTACATGCAGGAGAGACCTGAAATATATTATTAAATTTCTCGGAAATTTGTGATAAATTTATCATAAAATTTTTCGAGAATACTGAATTTAACTTATCGGGGGAAAATTTTCCGATAGATTGATTATTCAAGTATTAGCATAGAAATAAATAAACTTATTATTTGAACTTAATAACTATTTTTACACTTAACATGTAGGAAAATTTAGAAAACATTTGATGAATTTATTGCAAAATTGAATGTGAACTTTGATCTTTGTGTCGAAACTAACAACTTTATATTATTTTACTTATCATTAAATATTTCACTATTTTAATTTATTTATTTCATTTCAAAAAAATGAAAAATATTAAAAATAAAAAAAAAACACTTACCAAAATAAAGATTTTGTATGATAGAGAAAATAGGAAATACGAATTTCTAAATTTTTTAAAAATTCAAATGAAATTTGATGAGGCGAATTTTTTTTTTTAAATTATTTCAAAATTCAACGCCTCATTAATTGAATTTCGAAATAAATAAATGAGTGTGAAAAAAAAAAAAAATTTTTTTAATTTATTTAATAAAATTTGATGAATGGATTTTTCGAAATTTTATTTCGAAATTCATCTCTGAATTTGATTGCAAATTTGATGAAAAGTGAATGTTTAAAAAAAAAAGAATGATTTTTCTTATTGAATTTCATTTCATCAAAGTTTACTTTTTGCAAAAAATGAATTTGCAAGATGAAATTGGATATGATCTTTTCTGACAAAATTTTTGCTAGAAATTTCACTTGAACAGAGAGTATTATTTCATAATGTACACTTCAATGCTGCAAATTTTGAGAATTTTTAGGTTAAAAAAAAAAAAAAAAAAAACGAAAGATAAAATGATTGATTAAGAGAAAGAGAGAGAGAGAGAGGAAGGGAGGAAGAGAAATAAAGAAAAGAGATATGAAAAAGTTAAAAAATAGTAATTTAATTAAGACTAAAATTAGCAGTTGACATTTCTTTTCTCCTTAAAATTTTAATTGATAATTGAAATATTTTAAATAATTGATATTCTGATAGAAATATGTCAACTTATTTTTTTTTTTAAGTTGATATATTGGTGTAATTTATATTTCAAATTCAAAAAAAAAAAATTGCTTTTTTATGATAAATTATTTTTATTTTTTAATTGTTTAATTTAGATTTTAGTTTTATTTTTAATTTTGTATAACATAAAAGATATAAATAGCATAGACAAAATCTCCTAATTTAATCATCATTGTTAATTCTTATCTTCATTACTATTCACTCCCGTGGCGATATATTAGGCGAAAACTTAAATACTTAAATTGCGTACTTAAATGAGGCAATTGATACCGGTTTACTTAATTACATTATAATTTATATTTGAATAGATATACATAACTGCATATTTAAACTAATTTAAGTGAATTACAATGTAATATATATACATCTATATCTTTGCATATTTAAATTGAATTAAATGATTTACAGGATAATACATGGAATTGAAAAAATTATAATATATAAAATAAATTAATAATTAAAAAAATCCATTAATTTAAAAACAAAAACAACAAAAAATGTATTTATTTAAAAAAAATAGAAAAATATATTAATTTGAAAAAGAAACTTTATTAAATAATTTATGAAATACTTTTTTTTTTTAAATATTAATATCATCATTTCATTTCAATTCAATTTCATTTCATTTTGTATATTTCTTTTTTGTTTTACTGCAATTAACAAATAAAAATTATTTTATTTCGCAAAAACAAAAAACGTAAAAATATATTATAATTTATTCAGTTTAATTTAAATATGCAAATATATGAGTATGAAATTAATAAAACAAAAAAAAAAAAAAACTATTAAAAACAACAACAAACAAAAAAATAATGAAAGATTAGTTATATTAATATCTCAAATTATTTTTTTTTCATTTTTTGAAAAAATTTTTCATAAATTTATAAAAAATTAAAAGAAGTAACAAATGATACAATCAGTATAATAAAATAATTTTATATACATTCATTGAAGACATTTATCAAATTTTTTTTTTTTTTTGCATCTCTTCAAAATATTAAGTGTGGAGTTTTGAAAAAACTCAAATAATTCAAATGATTCAATTTTTCCAATTTTACAAAAAAAAAAAAAAAAAAATAAAATGAATAAA
>JAOVVO010001173.1:0-14917 GCA_028564675.1 Onchocerca lupi | reverse complement strand
AAATAATTTGAGATAAAAAAGTCAAAACAAATATAAAAATAAGATAATTAATTATTCGTGAATCATGGAAAACATTCCCATTTTTACTTTATAAAATTTATTTTAGTTTTCGCCACTTTCGCAACACGTTCTTTGTTTCCTTTGTTACGAACTTGATCGCAAATCCTTTATCCTTTGTTAATTTAAGAAGTTCTTCAATCGTATTTCTTATAGTTTATCTCTTCAGTAATTTGGCACTGCATCTTCATTACCTCGTTTTTTGTTGACAGTTTGACCTTTCAACTTGTCTTTCTATCTATTTCTATAATTCCTAAAAATTTTGTTTCTGTATTATTTTATTGTTTATAAAATTAAATTTAAAATTAGCAATTTAAAGTTCAAAATATTACTGAAATTCAACACAGAACATGAAAATATATTTCTTAGGCCGATAAATAAATGAACACGAGTCATAATAAAAACGGGGGTTTAGTAAATTTTATGCTTAAAATCGATTCATCATTCCAATTTTATATTAACTAATGATAAAAAAGGAAGTAATTGAATCTCATAAACCAAAGAATAATTGTCAGGTTTCAGAACCACCGCAGTCTAACAAAGTAGAGGAGAATGTTAATGAAGTAGACAAAAAGATAGTACCAAACGAACATGAGCAAGGTGGTATAAGACCGGAGGAATCTACTTGTAAGTTTTGAATTTTCAAAACTTCGTGTCTTTAGTCATCGAAATAAAGAAAAACCAACCAAAACCATTGATTTTCATTCGAAATCAAATTTTAAGTTAAGTTTGAAATCAATTCAAAAAAGCTCTTTATTCAGCAAAAGATGCCTTAGAAGAACAAGACATCAGAGACAAACAGCCAGAGACAGATGACAAAAATGAAAGAGGTAATATCTATCAATAAAGTTAGAAAATTATTTTGTTGCATTTATTAGAAACATAAAAGATTAAATCTGTTTATTATTGCAGTAATATATTTGCATAGCCCTTTTTCAGAATCAAAATTAGTTGTTCCGATGGATCCGGAAAATCCAGGATCAATTCATGACATCGAAGGCATTGCACTGAGCTGTGCTGTCGCGAGTGAAAAAGTTTGCCTAGCACTGTTATTTGTTTGAAGTCTTTAAAAATTTTCAATAAAATGTTGAAATCCGAGAAAATTCAAGCCAGTGACTGGCAATTTCATGGATATTATTCATGATATCGATAGTGATGGAATAACATAACGAGTGGAATTAAGTAAAGATAAGCAATGATAATAAGCAATGAATACTTATTTTCTATACAGTTAATTATAGTAACAGTACGAAACAAGAGGCTGTAAATAATTTTATAAAAAATCCAGGTGCAACCATGTAGCTCGCATGCTAAGTGCATTGACTACGATCCAGGTTATTGCTGTGAATGCTTGTCGGGCTATTACGGTAACGGCGAAGAATGTTTGAAAGATGGTAAAATTTTATCGTATTTTTTGCCGACAGTCTTTGCACCATTTTCAAGAATAGAATAGGAGCTAGTCCTAAATCACAGACATAAGCATCCTGAATTAGTAAGTGTGAATAACAAGGACTTGATAATAATCGCCGTTAGTTGAACATAGAGGGATCTTTCAAGAATCAACAACAGTCTTTATTTTTTATTATTACAATATTAGCAATAGAAATCTAAATTACTGCTTTCAAGGAGAGCCGCAAAGAATCAATGGTGGCTTTGAGGGTGTGGTAAATGGGAAGGAAATGGATCGGACCGAATTACACACTTATGTGATGGTCGAAGAAGGTCGAAGTTATACAGCACTCTCACAAATATCGCCAGAGCTTGGTCGATCGTTATTGTTGCTGAACGCTATAGGTGGCGCCATGGGATGGTTGTTTGCTAAGGTTTCCTTAGCAGTTGAAAATTCAAATAAATTCAATTATAACCTCCGAAATTTAAAGAGAAAAGGGATTGAAAGAAAATGAAATCAATTTAAAACCTGAAAAATATGCAGAATAAATTAGCAGTGAAAAAGTTTTCGCTGCTTGAGCTTTACAGGATAATAATGTATCATAAGATAAATAGTTTCTTCCATTAAAATCCCTAGAAAATAATCAGTTCCAACTTGATTTTTCATAATTCTTTTTTTCTTTAGTATGTTCTACCAATAACGCCATTTTTTAGTGGAGGATTCGTAGGTGCAGCAAAAATAGATGTACAAAGAAAATGATGAACAAAGAATGGAATGCAACATTATGTTAACCTCATCCCCCGATGTGCAACTGATAAAATGCATGCTGATACCGTATTGACATCTTTCAAAGCATAGCTTATAAAAAAAAATGTATAAAATACATAAGTTAAAGTAAAGAGTAATATCCATAAATTTTCAGGTGATGTCACCAACGTCTTACAACGGATTTATGATTACAGGTTTGTCATTCTTTATTAATATTTTGATTTTTCGTTTTCGGTTTGATTTCAGCTTGTAAAATTCAATAAATTTGATCGGACGATCAAATTAAAAAAAAATTATCGTAACATTATAAAAAATAAAAAAAAGAAACACTTTTTGCTTTCAATTTGCAATTACATAAGTAATGCAAACAATGCCATTTGATCTTTAATTGTAAAATATTCTGAAGGAGGCCTTTTTAATCGTACGGTGAATGTCCATATTGGAGATCGATATATGGTAACAATTAAGCAACAGTTTTCTGGCCGTGACATTTACCATTACTTCAAAGCATACGTAAGTGTCACTGATGTTGAAAAAAAATCTGATCGAATTATAACATGGATTCTAGATTGGTTGGATTGGAAATTGCTTATTACTATTATGGCTCTAATAGGTCAGCAATAGGTTTTCCTCAGTTTATACGATATTATACACAAAACTGTGCTCATACAATAGTAAGAAGTAAATGAGCAGTACACGGTAAATATAAAAGATACAGTCATCTCCTGCTGAAATGTCGCTCGTGCTGTAGTTGAAATCGTTTTTGAAATGGACTGGAACTGAACACCGCTGATTTGATGTTGAAAAAAACTGCTGTTAGAGAAACTGCTCCCGTTGAACACACCGACGTTGGCAACACCGATGTTCAAAAAATTAACCGCTTTGAAGACATCAACATTAAACAGACCGCTCGCACCGAAGTCACCAATGTAACGACACTGATCTTGCTGCCCTCAAAGCTTCCTTTTTAAATGGATCATTCTTGGTATTGATAATGAGCAGAGGATCACAACAGAGTTATGCAAAAGACTAAATATGAGGACTAAGGATGGACAATTCTCAGTAGCTTAAGCGCTTGTAACATTCCTGACAGTCGTCACATCCCAAAATTTCACACGATGCCCGTAAGCTATCTTAGCAAATCGGAAGATGAGAGAATAAAGGCCTTTGTGCCCAGATTAGATAAGCGACTCATATGTGTGAGAAATATTACAAATTTCTCCTATAAATATTACTTGAATTATTTCGTTTTTATTTATATTACAAATATTTTGGTTTTAAACAACTGATACTTATGTCTGAGGACCATATATAAAGAGTATAATACTTGTTATTTATGATTGAATTCGTCTAAAATATAAAACATATTATTTGGAATTCAGATGTTCATCTCAGGGACGTTGCCGGAGTTGGTGGAAGATGCAGAAGTAATTTATTCAGATCATGAGGAAGAATACAGACGTGAAGGGCCTGGTAATGAAGTCGTTTTTACAATTAATTTGTCAAACATAATTTTTTTACTAAACAAAAACCATTAGAATCCATAATCTTAAAATCTGAAAATTTCATATAATTAATAAATTTGCAGGGTTTTTGCGATCATATTCATCGCAAATGATAACAGTCAAGGAAAATGGCGCGGAAACACAAATGAGACTTTCAACTGACCAACAGATACACTATAAAGAATGTCCATTTAGAGAGGTAGTTTCTTTAAACTTAAAATCAAAAGGATCCTATATAATAATCTTTGACCTATTATCCAAATCATAGTTGCCGTTATCATGACATAATGCATATTCGCCTATGATTGATAAGTTTGTTCTTGGATATTTCATTCATAGTGATTTGATCATTGAGGAGGACTAAAAAGAAAAAATTACTTTACTTATTTTAGATCTAGTTTAAGGGAAAATCAGCATCCAATCGATAAATATTCACTACTATAAGCGAAACATCTATTGTATCTTGGAACTTTACTATCATTTCACTTTACGATACCAAAGTGATGTATCTGATTCGCAGATGTAATTCAAATTGTTCCTGTTCCCTTGCAGTTCACAAAAGATCCTGTGGTCGTGATTCATGTCAGTCGAATTCATGTTGTCTACGATGTTGAAGAACACATCGTACGTTATGCATCTGCAAATATGGCAACAAATCGAGATACCGATATCATGATAGGACCGTCGAATATCGATGGCCATCAATTACTTGATATTAACCAGCAGTCACAGCAACAACAGAAGCACTACCGTAATCAACAATCCCATCAGCAGAAGGAAGATGTGGAAAGTCAAAGACCAACATGCACCAATTGTCTACAAGTAATTTATATTTATCCCTTCCAATTTCTATTCACATTATATTGCATTGAATTTTGATTCATTTTAAATTATAATATTTTAGCACATTCACGTTTTACGTGTTAATTTTAATAATTAAAATTGAATGCAATTTAAGAATTCTTGTGAAAGTGGTCGACATTTGTGCACAATGCAAAATATGATTTGCGTCCCTGTGGAACGTTCTTATCGTTGTGAATGTATAAAAGGGTATCAAGCGGAGTACGACAACAGCACGGAGCTTGGCTGGAAATGTATTGGTCAGTTCCAATCTAAAATCAAATTATTTTATTTTCTTTGTATTTGCTATTTTATTGACCCTCATACATTCATAGATATTATGTAAACTTTTAACTTTAATAATCTAAGATAAAAAAGCATCGACTTCCAAAAGTTTTAATTATTCCAGAATTATAGTTTTTCTTTAAACGAAGCGCAATATCAAAGAAATTGGCATACTAGATTTCAATGAAGATGCATCTTATACTGCAGATATGAACGAATGTGAACGAGGAGAACATAAATGTGGTCGTAATGCCATATGCATCAACCTGGAAGGTACATTTGAGTGTCGATGTGGTGATGAGTACGAAGGAGATGGACATCTTTGTCGAAGCAAGATTTTAACTTCTTTTTCGTCTTCCTATAATTGAGTACTCGTTGATTCCAATCCTTATGCTAATAGCTCTTCCAATATTTACTTTGATTTCTTTGCATTATTATGATAGGTAATCAAGAATAAATCTTTGCATTCACACATTTTTTAATTCGATTTCACGAATGGACAGCATTTGTTTCTTTGATCGTCCATAGACAAGATAAAGTTATGTGTAGTCATGAATTTCTTAGCTCGAGATTTCATCTATCTGTAGGAACAAGTAGAAACGAATTACTTCATTGGAATCCCTGAATTGTGAACTTTCTCAATACCTGAAATTTTTTAATTACTCTGAAGACCGAATGAACATTTTAAGTTCTCTTTTGTTTGATTAAATTGAAAATTAAATGCGAGCATTCAGCATTTATTATATTAACTTAAATAATACATATCTAATCGGTTCCCTATATGAGATGTCTTTTTATTCTAAATAGTAGAAATTGAATATAATAAATACTCCTGAACTTCTTGATTTTTTTCTGAGTTTCATATTTTTCTCAACTTAATTTTAATATCATATTATTTTTAACAAATTGAAACTTATTAATTGTTTGTCTTTTTTTTCTTGATTTTTCCAATTTAGCAACTTATGCGATTTTTAAATTTAAATTTATATGCTAGTTCCTAACGTTCAGAAAAGTTTTTTAGAGATCGGAGTTGATGATCAAATAGATGAAAAACTCCCAGTGATCGGAAGCGGTTGCCTCGACCATCGAGACTGTCATCAGTGGGGAGAATGTGTTTTTGGGAAGAACGGAGAACCGGGCTACTGTAAATGTCGTGGTTGGTATACTGGTGATGGCGTGCATCATTGTGGTCCACCGGCAGGTTTATTTTCTTTCATATTTCAAGAGCTTATTGAAAGAAGTGAGATGGCTTTTGATGACATCACCTCTTCGCTCTAATTAGGGTAGCTATGATTTAAGATGATACCATAAAAGATGTAAAATGTTTTAGAGACAGAAATCAAACAGGTAGTAATCGAAGATTCTCAGCTAGAGCAAGTGGAACAGACATGTGGAGGTTACAAATGTGACGCTAATGCTTACTGTAACTCATCGTCAGAACGCGTGAGTTCATATAACTATCATTAATTTTCATCAATTTAATAAAAAATTAATTACAAAAAAAAAAAAAAAAAACTAATCAAAAATTCAGTTACGGAACAAAAGCAAAATATAGTTGTTCCTAGCTTATCCAAAGATCAAAAAAATTTCTTTCCAAACGATATGCATTTTAACATTAATTTACAAGAATATTTCTTAAATATCATGCAGTCTTCAGAAGCATACTATCAAAGCAGAGGTTAACCGCTTTGCATCGTTCCATTATATCATGTAGTGATTATTAAATACCGGTAGCAATGAGAATCTATCTTTTTTATCTCTCAATTTAAGTTTTATTTTCTCATCGTTTTTAGGAGCAATGTATATGTCAGAACGGTTATACTGGGAATGGAATCAGTTGTGCCGCCGACGTTAGTGACCAGCGAAAGCCGAATGTACCAGATGGTATTGATTACGGCATCAGTTTGCATTTTTTTTTTTTTTTTTATTATTTAATCATATTATTTGTGAAAATAACCAAATTTTGTGCAAGGAATCAATTTTTCAACACTTTTTTAGTTTTCTGTTTTATTCAAAAGTTCTTTGAACTGAATTATCAAAAGTGAACTTTTCATGTGAAAAACCACGAAAAGTATCTGGTAGCATGTAAAAGATTGATACAAAACCAAATGGATCAGAGACCTAGCAAATTTTAAATGAATTCCAAATTAATTACAGGCAAAGTTTGCCGTTCACATGAAGAATGTGGGATACACGGTAACTGCGTGTATAACAATGAATTCGGCGCCTATCGCTGTGTCTGCGTGCCACCGTATTTTAGTGATGGAGTGAATTGCGTAGAATTAAAAGGAGACAACAGTAAGAAATAAAAGTTTTGTGAAAGAACTTTATAGTTCTTTGTAAGACTGAGTTCAACTTATACCGAAAACCATAAACTTGTATTAAACTTTAAGACATCTGTCTATTGCAGTCATTGATCTTTCGTTTTTAGTAACACGTGATACCACGTAAATAGTTTTAAAATGGTCATTTTATTAGCTGGAAAGTATTATTAACATGAATAATCGAGAAACTGATGAATCTATTTTTTCGCTTTACTTTTATAAAACATATTTTTCAAGTTTTTTAAAATAGTGATTCATTTTAAAAGATATCAACGCTGATTCCTTTCTAAACACTGATCACTTCGTTTGACTTTCCTGCTTCTTTCTCTTTTTTGCAGATTCTAGCAATGAACTTCTAGAACGAGTGCCTTGTAATGTGGTTAATAATTGTAATACCAATGCTGATTGCATCTTTGAAAAGAATGACCGTGGTGAAAGCGTATATCGTTGTCGCTGCCGTCCAGGATTCTCGGGGGACGGTCATCGATGTACCATGACCTCGTTGGATAATCTTCCTGCATGTACGCTGCTTGAATTTCCTATGCTTCTTCTAATATTGCATGCAAAATTTACCCTTGAGAGAAGTACAATATTAGGTATAAAAATTTATTTTTTGAGTTACGATCATCGCTTCAACAACAAATATGCTTCAAGGGACCGTATTGTCAGAACGAATGCATAAAAATTCAGTTATTTCAAAGGAAATCTGAATATTAGAAATTTAATTTCATTATCAATTGAGATATGAAAAAAAAATTATGAAAAATTCGTTTACTCAAACGATCCACTGATATATTCGTCAATTACTGACATGAAGAGATGATTCAACTCGGGCTATATCATTTCTGATATTTCTTAAAAAGCTGCTCCTGCGACATTAACCATCAAACGAATTTTGCAGATGCTATGTTAGGATGTGATAAGTTGGGTAATTGTGATCTGAATGCAGTATGTGTGCTGGATGCATATACCAATCGCCATTACTGTAGATGCTTGGATGGTTTCGATGGTGATGGTTACATGTGTGAGGTTGTACGACAGAATACCCTTCTGCCACCTTTGTTTCCTGGTAGCATCTTCTACCCTTTCCTTCACTTTTTTACTGTTGCACAAACTGATGTCTCTTGAAAGATGTTCTTGAGATGGCATTCTGATGTTTCGCATCTTCCCGCTCTGAATCCAAATCTCAAAAAAATCCTTTAATGCTAAGCCAGCAATGGACAGTTTCTGATATCGACAAGCAAGCTTCTTTTTTTCTTTCTCTATCCATATCTCATATTTTTCATTTTGTAAATTGCTTCTGTCCTTGGTCAATGTGCTAAAGCAACATAAAAATAATTATGATCAGCTAGTATTAATGAAGATCTACATTTGAAGTCGACCTACAATTATTATCTTTGTATATTGTTGTATGAGGAATATCAGAAAATTTCTCAACAGCGTAATTTCAACAAATTTAAACTTCTTACAGAACCAATAGATGCCAAAACTTGCCGTGAGGCAAGCGACTGTCATCAGAATGCTCATTGTGTAGTTCGTGAAAATTCATTGGATTATTTCTGCGAATGTTTGCCTGGCTATCGGGGTGATGGTGTCACACGATGTACCATTGCAGGTTTGATAGGTTTAAAAAATGAGATACAGTGTATATTTTAATTCATTTCTTACACGTAGTCTTCGTTTGCTCCATATGTTAATCTTCTAAACGAATCAACTAAGACTGGGGAGCAGTCAAGGGATTTGAAGCTCACATTTATCAAAAAATAAGTACTCATGAGGTTTCCTATTATTAATCCATCACTTGAGAATAGCAAGTAATGATCATCTTATTTTTATGTCACAGCAAGTGATTATTGATTAAAAAGTATTTCGAACCACCAGAAATGGAAATTCTTGGATTTCAAGCATTTACAAGTATAACAAGACAAACTATTTACCGCACATCTTTTTGTCTTCTGTGCCATATTTTTGAAATAATTATTCGAAAAATTCACCTTTTGTGTCATTTTGCAGGATATCTTGGCGTTTGCTTATCGATTTCATTTCTAAATCTGCTGAAGCTAAATTATGAATTTTCTTTATCAAAATTTAAAATAATTGTAGATGATTGCACACCTGGCAATAAACAGATGTGCCACGAGAATGCTGACTGTGTCTTTGGAGAAGTTGAGAGAACGTACACTTGCAAATGTATAGAGGGTTAGTAATTAATTACATTTCTAGTTCCAGAATTTAAGTTTGCACTGTCCAGAATTATCGTTAAAATTTTGAAGGTTTTGTTGGTAATGGACGACAGTGCGTAGCGCAAAATGCAGCAACATGCAATGAACAACCGGAAATTTGTCATCATAGTGCTCAGTGTATTTACAGCAGGGAAGAAGAACGATACGAGTGTGTTTGCAAAGATGGCACCATGGGTGACGGATATGCAGATTGCCGTGAAGAAGGTTGTGCTTTAATGTGAAAGGTTAAGAAGGTCAGAATCAATACAGATTAAAATAGAAAAAGTGTAGCATAAGGCAAGAATCTCGAGATTGACTAAAACTCAACGTTGAAGTCGAAGTCGTTCTTGTTATAACAAAAAAGTCAACTACACTGCAGCTGTAATCTGAAGTATCATGCAAGGTTAAACAGTTAGTATTCTTTCTTTGGAATCATCTAACATTTTGTCTAACTTTTCGAAATCATTGGTTAGACTTGAAGTTTTACTGTGATTCACATCTTCTATTTAATTTCTCATTTATGGATTAATCCACTTTATTTATTTATACCATTTATTAAATGTTACTAGCCAACTTAAGCCCAATATTATCTCTGAGTCTGAGTGATATCGATAGTCTATGCATATTTAAGCAAGATTCTTCAATGCTTTGAGAAAGGTTTAAACCTTTTGAAATTACGGTTCTGAACATTGTGGTTGTTTTTTAGTTGATTTGCACCGTTGTGGTGTTTGCTCATCACATGCACGATGTGTGCATGTTGAAGCTGATGATTCCTGGAGATGCCGTTGCATGCAAGGATATGTAGGCAATGGACATTTGTGCACATTATACAGTTTGTTATTAATTTTTACACTTTCATTAACTTTGCACTTTTGCACTCACTTTTGCTATGTGTTGGTGCAATTTTTGCTAGCACAAGTAAACAAATGGGAGTAATAAACTATAAAATAAGATAGCAAGAATTTTGGCTATATTTATTTGATTGAGTGCTGCTAGCAAAATGATTAGAATGAAGAAAAGATAAATTTATCACTTAAGCACGGCAGATAATTAATATTGAAGTTTCAATGTAATACTGCACAAATGTATTATAAATTAATTCTCACGACTTACAAACACTGCATTACTTGTCACCAACAATGACGTTGTGTCTTATTTATGTATATGTATTCTTTTGATATTTACCTTATCAAAGATATTTTTAAATAAAATAGTAAAATTGAATATTGGTTGGACTGAAATGATGAAAATGAAACTAATTCAATAGCAACTAGACAGACAATAAGGTATATAAGTCAAATAACATATAAATGAGATGATGGATATCGTAGCGGATTTTGCCATCTTGCAAAGAAATTTTTCTGATGCAAAAATTCTGACACTGCAGCTAGTTGTTTGGATGATCGATCATTGTGCGATGAACATGCAGAATGCGTGCCAAACGAATATGGTCATTATGTTTGCAACTGCCACTATGGATATCACGGAAATGGCCGAACTTGCACACGTATGTAATGTCCAATGACAGGAGTTTAGCTTTTTTGCAAAATGAAAGATGTGGAGAGGGATGATGACGCAGAGCGCAGTAAAAATCACTTTCTTATATTCGTCATTAAAACAACGAATCAATATTTTGTATCTTCTATTGTTTTTTGATCTGATCTGCTGAATGATATTTCGTGATCTATTAAAATTACAATTACAGCAGATAGTGAAAGTCGCGACGAAGCAATATTTATTTGTCGTGGTATGACAATAATCCAGAAAAGTACCAATCCTGATTTGCCGGGAAAACAGGTATCTTTTTTGAGAAAAATATTATTTTGTTACGATAATTCAATCTTATTAATTGTCTTCATTTTTTATTCTTTTAGCTTATAGTGGTACCACATCAAATAGCTGTTGGTATTGATTTTGATTGTCTGGAAGAACGGATCGTTTGGAGCGATAATGCTGGTAAATAACAGTTAGAATCTGAATTTGAATCTAAATTAAGTTGTGTCATAACTTATTGGAATCATGTGAATTCTCTTATAAGAATACTAATGAAAATCCACGTATTATGAATACAAAGACATTTAACTCATGTAGATAACGCATGTTGGGACCTATAAAGAAACTAAATGTTTTACTGAGTAAAAATTAATTTATGGTGCTGTAGCAGTTTAATGCTGCTTCTAATGAAGATCATAGGAAGCTAGCTTGAAATTATTGCTATAGGTCATTCAATCTTATCGGCATCGATAAATGGAACGGATGAACAAAAATTCATGAATTCGGTGCTGAAAAGTCCAGAAGGTGTCGCTATTGATTGGTCTTCACGTAATGTTTACTATGCGGATTCGGTTAAAGATGAAATTGGTGTGCTCAGTCTCGATGGAAAATACTATAAAACGCTGATTAATGAAGGATTAGTAAATCCGCGCGCGTTAGCCATCGACCTTATTGATAGGTAACATTATCTGACGTTAGATTTTTAATAATCAATCAACTATTACATGCTTAACCGTCGAAAATTGAATAATGAAGATTCAGATCAAATTCTCTTCTGTAGGTATTTGTACTATTCCGATTGGCATCGTGAAAATCCATTGATTGGACGTGTACGTTTGGATGGAACCGAAAAATCCGCATTCATAACCACAGAAGTGCACCTACCTAACGGTATTACTCATTTTGTATTCATCAGTCAAAATGCTTATTGTAAGCCATATTGATAGATATGTTCCAATAATATTACCATCAAACTTTTGGAATCATTTTCCATCATATATCCAAACAGGGCACTTCATCTATAATAATTTAGGTGCTAAGAAACGTTACAAACAATTATTTCGTTCACTTTACAAATAATTATCAGAGAGAAAAAAAGAAAAAAAAAAAATGATCACTGGGTTATTCTTTCCTTTGTTGTTCATAGAAGGTCGGATAGAAGAATACTGCTCAACTGAATTGTCCAACTGTTGCTACTGCTATATCGATCTGAACTCCGGCAATAATATTGCAGTAGAGCTAATAATAGGTGTTTGTTGAGCATAATAGAGCAGATTCTCTGAAAATAGGATACTTCAAATGATGCCATGCTGTTCTGCTATAAAAACTATATGCTGTAGTTCATATTCCTGTAGACTATATCCTATAGCAGTTCAGGACTTGCCGTACTTCTGGAACGACGTCAGTTGTGTTGGGTAGATGCAGGCTTACAACAGTTATCTTGTATTGGCTTAAATGGAAATAATCGTCGAATTGTTTATGCACCACTTCAGTATCCATTTGGATTAACTGTCCACAACGAACAACGCTTTTATTGGACTGATTGGAGCGAGTACGTCTGCATTTTCATTTCCGTTCAATTTTTTTTTTCTTTTTGTTAAGCGATCAATAAACACAGGTTGCTTTGATTTCCAGAAATCTACATTTTTTTAGAAAAACCAATCTGACTTCCTTAAATTGCCTAAATGTGCACTTCATTATAGCAACAAAATTCATTCGGTATCAGTGAATGGCGATGGATACGTGTCATTTCCAGCAACGATCGGTGGTTCTGGGCGATTGTACGGTCTTGTTTCTGTACCATTACAATGCAAAGGAGGTTTGTTTCTTTCTTTTTCTGGAAAGTAACTTGTAAACAGAATTCGTTTTTTTCTAGTAAATTATTCTTATAAATGTTTTGTAGCAGTTGATTATGTAAATTAATGAACGATTTCTATTGAAAATATACAGTAAGGATTGATAGCATGCATTCTTCGATATTTGCTTTTTCTGAGGATTTCTTGTTCCAATCAAATTTTCATCTGGAATCTCTTTTCCAGTTGCAACAGCTTGTGCAGTGAATAATGGTGGATGCGAATACTTGTGTCTTCCAGGGAATACAGATGTAACTTGTGCTTGTCCGGATAATATTGATAGGTGTGGTTGAAATTTGTATTGACGATCAGCTAGGAAATTTTTGCTTCCCCATCAAAGAAATTACTTTTGGAATATCTGGTTGAAATTTTTTCCTGGGAAACTTCGAAGTTTTTTCATGAAAATATCATTTTCTGTCTCACAGCACTCAGAATAAAGTTCAGCATCAAATCATGATTCGAATGAACTTAATAGTTATAATGAATAAATATGTTCTGTAACATCTATCAAAAATACCATATTTTTGTGTATCTGAGCACTTTTCACAATTAATTATTGTTCACATACGGTATTAACTTCGAATTAGAAAGTTCAGAAACGACTTTTCTAGTCACCTTTATAATTCTTAAATTACTTATTACTTTGCACTAGAAGTTCACTTTTGTCTAATTCCTGAATAAATCTTACCACCTGTAAGGTATTAACTGAAGAAACTGAAATGTCTTTTGAACCATCTTTTCCTTTTTCTTTTTTTTTTTTTGTTCGTTCATGTTTCTAATTTTCAATGTTTGAATATCCATGCGGCGCTTAAGTATGAAAACTATGTTTCGAATTTAATTCCATTACTTGACAGTGACGAAATATGCAATTATTTGGCTTTTACAATTTTGAAATAACTAAAACATGAGTGAAACAATGACGGATTTCATCAAAAATATGACGATAGTAACATTATCAAACAAGTATTGGTACCAAACAACGTGAATTTGTTGAGTAAATAGTCTAGCAAAAAAGCCATGAGTTGATATTATTGGATTTATATACACATAGTTTCAACTTTTACAAAATGAAAGCTTCAATTTTTACGCACAGACGGATTCTTAAAATCGATCATCGAATCTTGAAAAAGCATTGAAGAATCTATGTCAACTATTTAATGGCCAAATGCAATGCATTTACGCAAAACAATGGAATCCGTCTCTCAGCGTGACATCAACGCAATGATTTTACGCAGTTGTTACAAAACAATTATGATAGAACAAGAAAGAGACCATTAAAATATTCAATATGGCTTTTTTTCAAAAAAAAAAAAAAAGGAAATTAGAGAGCGTAATTGTGACATGTGAACAAGACTTTGCTGACTTGTTCCCGAGAAAGGCTTGAGGATCGAGATAGAAGGATGAAGAAGAAGCCTAGAGTCAATGTATCAAATAATCAAATTATTGAGATAATTTCCACTTTCCTCTCTCCTATCTTCCTTACTTCACTGCAACAAATCGCTTCCAATTATGCATCTCGGAAAAGCAGAAGTTAATTTTTAATAGGAAAGTACTCGTAAAAAATTGTGGTTATGACAATTATTAGTCAGCAGAGCATACTCAGATTTAAACTATTTGATAAATATTTCAAAAAATATTCATTTCGAAATTCACGCAGTAAACATTATCTTTACAGCATGCATATTAATGACCAAAAAAAGAAAAATGATTGAAAGCTGGAAGTTAGACCAAATCAATTGAATTTTAGATTAAATAAAGGACAGAATAAAATAGCTAGTGATTTTTGTAAATGAAAAGAATAAATTGATTTGAAATTTGCAAATTGAAAACATGTCATTTCAGTTTTACTTTAAGAGCACAAACTTTGTGCTCTTAAATTCGTTACATATATATATATATA